>QEPC01007587.1:1455937-1473261 GCA_003113815.1 Sphenodon punctatus
CCACTGAGCACTGAAACGGAGTGATTTGGGGAGCCAGAGCACTGAAATGAGGGCCAGTACCCCCACCAGTGGCAGTCTCCCCCCTGCCATCCCCCCATAACCTCCTGCTCACCCCTGCCAGGCTGCTGAGGATCTGAGTCTGGGGACTCAGCTCCGATAGGCCCCAAATCTGGTACACTCTGCCCACCCCAAGCCACGCCCCCTTAGCCCATTTCCGGCGCGCCGGCGGCAAAGCCGCCGGCACAGGGCCACTAACACTATATTTTCCCGGGCCACTTTGATTTCCCAATCCGCCCCTGTGTTGGGGTTCCCTTGTCCCTACCCCCATGATATTTTATGTATTTTATTGTTGTTTTAACTGTTGTGAGCTGCCCTGAGATGCCGTAGACATGAGGGGGCAGCCAATAAATATAAAGAAATAAAATTTAAAAATAAATATATCCAGCCTCCCCATGTCCCTCACTATCTTGTCGAACACATGCTCGGTGCGCTTGTTGAATGCAAGCACTACCTGGATTTCCAGGGAGCCCCAGATCCTGATGAAGTCCTGGGTTTCCTGGACTCCCCACTGTCCCCCTCCCTTCTACCTCTGTCTCCGTGCTGGCCTCTCCATCTCCGGTGCCGCCTCCTCCTCCTCTGGTTCCTCCCTGCTGGTGTCCTGTGGGGGTTCTGGGGCTCGGGCCCATTTCCTGGTCTGTTGGGTAGACATGGGGGGTTGAGTGCTATGATTGTGCCATTACTGCCCATGCCTCCTGCCCTCCCTCCGTGGCTGTCCGCTACCCTTGCACACACCAGCTGTCCCGTGGTGATCTCCCTACCTGTTTGCAGGGAGCCTCTATCCCCTGTTCAGTATCCTCTCCCTTATCAGATACCCACAATATTCCACCCCCCACCAAGACACAGTCTTCTCTTTTACTGACTCATGCCAGTGTTCCATTTTGAGAGGGGAGGAGCAGCGCCAACTGTTCAAAGGTATTGACTACATGTGTCGGAGCACAGTAAGGTAACTAAGCTGATTCATTTCTGAAGCTGGACAAGCAGGTAACGTGTACTGAAGCACCACCACCACCACCTCACAAATTTTTTAAACACAATGTTTTATTAAATATGCACTACCACCATCTCACAATTTTTAAAAACACATTAGTATTTTTTGTGAGAAAATGGGTAATTTTAGACAGACAGGCTGCCCTGGTGCTGGGCGCACCAGCCCATTTCACCCAGACTGGGTGGCCTGATGATCTAAGGCAGTCTACCAGATGTTGAAGCAGAGAAGGCTTTGTCTGCTCCAGGGCAGTCCCACCAGCAGTGCTTTGAAACATCTCAGAGCATCACTAGTCAAGCAGGCCGGCCAAACCCAAAGTGTAGCAGCTGTCCAATTGATACACAGACCCACACTGCCGGTCCACTTCCAGTTGGTTGTTGGCCCAGGCAAAATCATAGAGCTGCGGGCACTGGCCTAGAGAATTGGGTGATCACCTGCAACTCTATGGTTGGCAAAGAGTGTGCTGCAGGGATGTGCTGTATCACCACTCCACAAGCCAAGGAACCCACCGGGTCCATCTGAACCTGACCCAGGCCGGATGTGGGTTGTGTGGCATAAATCCACATGACCTTGGAGACCTTGATCTTGGGACTGCTAAAGGTTCTTACAGGCCTAACATGTGACAGATGTTGCAACTGACATTCTGGTGGGTGAGGTCATCATGGCTCAGGTATCTGCAGGCAGGCACCCTGATTGTTTAGGCATGGACCAGGTGACCTCCCATGAACCAATCCCAGCAGAGGGGGATAGGACCTTAAAAGCGAGAGACTGACCCCTGTAACATCTCAGAACTATGAACTGGGCTCCACGTGGTCTCTTGCATTGTTCTCAACATGTGGAGATAACTAAGTTACTTGCCTGCCTGAACACTGACAGTTTTGACAGATGTGAATTCTAAAAGGTTCCACAAACCCATTGAATTGGACTGGAACTTGTTCAAAGGCTTATCCTACTCTCTTACCCTTTAGTATCTGTTTGTACCTTTTTTAAACCTTATCGGTAAAGTCTAAGCTTGCTTTCTTTCTTAACTCCACCGGACATGTGTGTGTTTCTTGCAAAGATGCCTCCCTTCACCTAGGAGGAGGGAGGGAGAAAAGAATTCCCTCTGAAAGGGAGGATTCCCCTCTAGTCCTTTTAGCCAGAGCAGCTGCTGAACAAGATAACCACCCCTGCGTTACTCCAAGGTTTTCTGCATCCTTTAAGGGGAGAACAGCAGATATGGAGAATCAGAGAAAGGGGTGCCATTGGGAAGCTGCAAGCAGATAACCACAGTCCGCATAACCCAGACTGTGTAGATTCCATGAGTGTATTGTTAGTCTGGGTGGTGGCAGCAAAATTTAGGTTTTTCTGGGATTTGCCAGATGTTGGGACCCCAGGCTAGAGTCTTTGGACTAACACAGTGAGGTGGGTGGTTCAGTTGTATAGCACCCCCTATTGCATTGTGTCACAGGTGGACGTGTGGCAGCTACGCTGTGACTCAATGCTGCTGCTGTTGCCAGAGCTACTGCAGTTTAAAGTTACCTCCCAGCACTCCTGTGTGCAGAGAGGGGGGGCCACTCCTTGAGAAGCTCCTGGACAGGCTGCCTCCACATCCATCTGAAAACACCTGATGAGATGCCTTGTTGCATTAATATAATGTGATACACATATAATAGCTGTACCTCCCTCTTGCACCTGCAACCTTGACGTTCCCCTATCTGTCAGTCTGTCTATGGACCTGCTCTTTATAGTGAGCTAATAGAAGGTAAATAAAAGGCAAGACGTCCCTGGAGGTTGAGGAGGTCAAACCAGGGAAGAGAAGGGAATAATGTTATTGATTAAGATAAAGAGTTAACAGTGCAGCTGTTGCAGTCAGGCTGGAACTAGGCCAGCCCTCTGTAAAATGCTGTAGAAAGGAAATGGTATGTAAAAGGTTTAAAAGCACATGGTGAGGGACAGGGATGGTTAGGGCTGAGGCAGCAGCTACTCCCCAAAAGTAGACTTTGGGTGTCTTTAGACATAACAAAGATCAGGTGTCAAACTCCCTAAGCACATTTTGGCTATTGTGTGTAAGCACCATAACAATCCCAACACCAATTTGGCCACCCATTGAACACGCAGTGTGAATACCATTGCATCACAGGGACAATTTGCATGTTTCGGTTGAATGTGTGGCCAACATTGTGTCTAATGATATCGCATGGCATGTTAGCAGGTACAACACATGGAACAAGGTGACAGCACTTGCATGCTGAGATCTGGTGGTGAGCAAAACACTGATTGCCCCAAGATGGGCTGTGTGTTTAAGCAGCACCACATGGTGAACACAGGGCCAATAGGGTTCATATAAAGGTCAAAACACACATTCAGACCCCCCCTTTGATGTTATGTCTAAAGAAAACCTTAAGAAACTTTCCAAGATTGAGAAAAGAGAACCTGGGGGAAAAAATAGATTCCCTCAGGACTTCCGTTCCCTCAGAGAGAAACTGAACACACCTGTTTCTCTTAAGAAAGGCAAGTTAAACAGACAAAAGTAAGACCTTGTCTGTGGATTGCAGCAGTGGGATAATCACTGGTTAGCTAGCTGGAGATGTGAAGGGTTTATCCAGGACAATATAGGGAACATCTCAAATGTTCAGCTTCCATTTAGGCCAGACTTTTAGAATGACTCAATTTCCATTTGGTATCAAAAGGAAACACTTTCCATTTGGTATCAAAGGTCTTTTCAGCTGCCAATGAGAACCCCACATTCTGAGCTCTTTTGAAACTTGACCTTTATTTGCCAAATAGGAGCTGAGCTTCTTTGGAGAATCTGGCCCATAATGAGCTAGATTTTCAAAAGGAATTTTAGGCTATAAGTGAAGCTAGGTTTTCAAAGAGATCTCAGCTCCTATTAAGCTGTCATACTCAGTTCTTCTGAAAATCAGACCCTTATTTCAGTGCTGAAAGAAACAGAGCGGAGCTGTTTAGAAAACCTGGACAATGCTTAACAAACAATACAATCTTCGAGTTCTTTAGCGCTAGCACTAACCCTTGGTACCACTATTATTCCCATTTGCTTCAGTGGGAATTACACTAATACCAGTGGCTAGCACCTATAACCCTTTTCACACAGACACTCTAACACTGATAATTGGGTGTTACATTTTATGATACGTATTGAGGGTTTCAGGTGTGTTCTATGGGTGCCCTGCAAGATGTATATTAAAATGTGACACCCATTTTAGCAGTGTTAGAGTGTCTGTGTGAAAACGGCCTATGTTAAATGGCTTGAGGATAGTGTTGTGCTCTATTTTCATTGATATGTTCAAAGCAAATTGTGCTTCAATAATTGTACTAATTGCAGTATGAAGCTTCTTTTTACCATGATGCAAGGTAACATTTGTTATCATAACAATGGATAGAGGATGGCATTAGAATTTAAGAACTGCCATACTGTATCAGACTAATGATTCATCTAGCTCAGTATCCTATCTCTGAGAGTGACCAGGTTCAGTCGCTTCAGAGAAGTGCAGAAACCGGTCATAAATAGAGCTGTCAATTTTCTGCTACTCACTCCCAGCTCCTGGCAGTCAGAAGTCTCAAACCCTTGACCAACTTGACTAATAGTTGTTTTTAATGGGCCTATCCTCCAAAAACTTAACCTAACATTTAACTGCCCCCTTGTTCCACTATTTTGAGAGAGTGAATAGCAAATCCATGTTTACTTTCCCTGCATCACTCCTGATTTTGTAAGGACAGAAAAAGTTGCATTTTGTAGAGACATGGCCTGTTCTATACATTTGTGGAAAAGGACTGCATAACAAATTACTGTATTGTCTTTTCCAATTATGACGACGTTCAGTTTGTAACTGTTTTTCTTTCATGTTCAAGTCTTTCAAACTTGTCGATGGCATCCGATTCTCCACTGTAGAACCCCACTGAGCTGATTGTGCAAATCGCTTGTACATTTTTGATTCATCTATTCACTGTATCTTGAGGCAATGCAGTGTTTGGGATTTTTTAAGATCTAATGAAAAACAATCAGCAAATGTGGACTGGTTAGCACACATTGTTAATACTTTCATAATGTATGATATGAAGAACTTTATGCCATGAATAAACTCTTTCATGTTTACAACCCATGCTAATTTATTTTTATCAGATGTTTTTCTTCCTCAAGGAGATGAAAAATAATGGGTGGAGAGAATACAACTTTAGTACACTCTGCAGTTTTTAGTGTTTGTTTTTGATATCAGCTGTGCATCATGATTGGAATAGGAAGAGTGTAATCGGGGCATAAGGGAGGGAAGAATTTGCAGTTCATGGGCCAAATGTGGCCCGTTATTGTTTTCATTCATTCATTCAAATTTAAATTCCACCTTTCCCTCAATGCTCAGGGCAGGCAACAATGTGATTAAAAAAAGATAAAAATCCCCTCCAAACCCCTACCCCCATCTCCATCTTCCAAATGCTTGTCCAAAAGGTTTGCCATATGATCCTGGTGGGGAAATGGTATATGCAAGAGGGTATTGCTGGCTGACTCCTCCCAGGAGATTTATTTATTGAACATTTTACCCCGCGGCGTTCCCACACAGAACTGCTACCACTGCTTCAGAAGGCCGAGGCATAGGGGGAGCATCACCGGCAGCAGCAGTGGGTGGAGCAAGGTGAGCAGGCGCAGGCAGACCAAAGGGCCGGTGGTGGTGGCCCAAGGGGGAGAAGATAGACCCGCAAACAACACGACTCTCAGGGGAACGGTAGCCAGAGCTGCCGGAAGGGACGCCGAGGGTGACCACGAGGGAACAGAGAAGGGGTAGCAGGTCACAGGTGCATGGAGGGAGGGAGGGGACCCAACCACCCAAGGGGAAGGGGGACAGCTGGGAAGGCATCCCAGGTCCCACCCCAGCACCATTCTGGGGGGGCACTCGTGCAGATAAAGGGTGTCCAACCAAGCTAACTAAACACGTATCCCACAAATCTCCTGCCCCAGAAGCCAGTCCAGCCATGAGTGGGACCAGTGCTGCTGGCCCAGAAGATGCGTAAGCACAGGGCACGTGTGCGCTGCCGGTGGGAGGACCTGGTGGAGGAGATCATGCAGACCAGCACGGAGCAGGAGGAGGCGATGATCACCTCCATTGACAAGATGGAGGTGGCCCCCGGCAGGGCCATAGAACAGGTGGAGGGATGGGACAGGCACCTCCTAGCCGAGATGCGGACAGAGAGGCAGTTGCAGAGACAGGACCACACATGGCAGATGGAGGCGATAGAGCAGTTGATGCACACCATCAACCGCTGGACCACTGAGCACTCCTGGAAGCTCGGTCCCTCAATATTGGCACCTCCCTGCTGCTACATGCGGGCATGATGAGTGCCTACATCATGGCAGCAGCACCCCTTGGTGCCCCACACCCACCACCCATCCCACCTCCGTTGCCCATCCCACAACAACAGCAGCATCCCCGACCACAGGACCCACGCATCTGCCTCCCCGTCCCACCGGGGCTGCAATTTCAACAGTCACCCTGGCAAGTTCAGCAGCAGCAGGCAGTCCCCCCATCAGCAGCCACAGAGGAGAGCCAGGAGTCATCGCAGAGCCAGGAGGTGCTGGAGGGGGACAACAGTGTGGGTGAGGGTGGCTCGCAGACCATGGACCAGTCCACACAGTGATGGAGAGGTTGCCCCAGGAAGCAGGAGGGGCAGAGGTAAGGGGAGGGAGAAATAGGGCACGGGGTCACTGTAAAGACAATAAATACACCTTTATTCACTTTAACCATAATGTCTATTGTTCATTGCTACACATGCTGGGGACCCTGAGCTCAGCAGGTGATCCTAGGGCACTCCCGGGCAGGGGATTTCCGGGGTCCTGCCCCATGGAACCCGGGAGACTGAGGCCTGGAGCAACCGTGCTATGTGCCTCGTAAGTGCTGCTCTAATCCACTTAGTATAACAGCACTCCCTGGGGTTCACCACGTTCACGTATAGCGGAACGGGGCCAGCTGGCCTCTGTGACCTGGGAGACCCAAGGGCCACTCGATCGGTCTCACAGATGCTGTGCAACATGCAGCAGGAGCTGATTACTAGGGCAGAGGTCTCCACTCAGTAGTCCTGGTGCTCAACCAGGCACCTCCATCTCTGCTTGAGGGCAGAGAAGACCCTCTTGACCATGGATCTCGCGGTGTGCAGCCAGGTGTTCTACAGAGCCTCCATCTGGTTCTGGGCTACCGGATGGCCCTTCATGAGCCAGCGGAGCAGCAGATAGGCTGGGTTCCTGATGATGCAGGGGGGCATCAACACCCCCTCAATCTGGGTCATCTGCATGTTGGGATAGTCTCCCCTGTACATCCGTGAGAAGAGGGGGGAGATGACGGGGATTCAGGCATCATGGCTGTGGCCAGACTGGCCAGTGAAGATGTCCGTGAACTGTCCCTGGTGATCGACAACGGCCTGGAGCTGCAACGAGAGGTAACCATGCCTGTTGAGGTACTTGGCTGCATCATCGGGGGGCAGGGCAAGCATCTCCACATGGGTGCCATCGATTGTGCCCAGGCAATTGGGAAACCAGTTAGCCTCAAAACTGGCCATCACTGCCCCCTGATCCACAAACTGGATCACGCAATTGAGGAGGACCACCTCCACAGCCTCACAGAAGTCGCAGATGATGTTGGTGACAGTTGTGAGACCCACTCCGAAGTGTTGAGTCACGGAACATCAGGAATCCGGGGTGTCCAGGGCCTAGACAGCTATGGCCACCTGCTGCGTGACTGGGATAAGGGAGTGCATGGGGGTGCGCAGCTGCTGGCTCCAGCCAGGGCCTCAGGAGCTCTTCCAGTTGCAGAAGGGTACGCCAGTCCATCCGGAAGTGTACCCTCCAAGCAGCAGCATCCCATCGTGTCATGGCCCCCTCCCACCATTGCTGGGCCCTGGACACAGTCCAGAAGCGCCTGGTGATGTGCATAGCGAGCATGACAGCACTGAAGAGGTTCGCCGTCCTCCAGTCGTGGCAACCAGCTCGTTGCCAGAGGGAAGCTGGACGAGTGCGTGCAATCAGCAGGGCCCTGCATTAAGTCCCGGAGAGCCTATGCACCGCACACATGGCCTGGATGCAGCGGCACCTGTGGTGGCTGAGCAGGCTGGATGCAGCAAACTGGACCAGGCATTCCCATACCCCAGTGTACATGTCGAACAGCTCTGTGGTGACCCGCTGGAGCTCAGTGTGCTGGTGGTACCACGCAGCTATGATTTCCTGTAGGAGACAACAGACACCCTGTTGGTTTGCATCCATGGCAGGTACCTGACCTGAGCTGGTAGGTGCCCTAAGAGTGCCGGCCGCTGTCAGGCACACTGCTTGGAGGCATGCTCCTGCTGCTGTTCTGCAGGTTGTTGCTCGCTATAAGGGACCTGTGGCCAGATCACGTCCATGTGCCACAGGTCTGACCCAGATGCTTCACCGATTGGTTGTGGGATATGCATTTCCGGGTGGTCCTAGTGGCACGAGGCCGCTCAACTGTACTGGGGGACTCCACCTGTAGGTCGTGTGCCCCCTGGTGCCGGTCACTACTGCCTATTGGGGTGCTGGGTGCTCGGGTGGATGGGAGGGGGGAGGGCTGTGACCCCAGCATGTAGGTGGCTTAACGGGGCCTTGGAGGGTAAATGAAAGTTGTGTGTGTATCACTTCTGTCTGTGTGTAAGCCATCCCCGGGCTTCGGTTCCTGCAGCTGTGCTGTGTCCGCTTCCCACGCATCACTTCCCAGCTGTCCCATTGTGTTGCCCATACCCTTATCATGTGGCCTTGGAGATCCCCTGGTTGCCTCCCCTGCCTACTATGGTTTGAGGGGCCCCACTGTCCTTGATTATCAGATCCTCTTCCAGCTGCACCATGGCTGATGCTGCTGCATCAGAGCTCCCGCTCAGCAATTCGGCAGCCAGTCTGCGTTGCTGGACCTACAGGGAGACCATAGCTCTAGCTGACCTGTGGCATTTCCCTGGTGTTTAACCATTCCTGGGCTCCCCCTGCTACCCTCCCAGATGTCTATCGGTGTCTGAGCTCGGGCCTCCGCTGCTTTGGCTATGTGGCTACCGCTTGCTAATGCTGGCTTCATGCTGAGGAGCTGGGCCTCCATCTCTTTCCAGATGGGTGCATTCTGGAGTTGAGGGGGTCACTGGTGTCCTGGTCTGCTGCTGAGACGGTGCTAGCTCTCTCTGTCTGTGCCTTGTTTGGCTTCCTGACATATCTGGTGGAGGGCAGCCATGCCCTGTCTGTGTCCTACTTCTGTTGCATCCTAGGAACCTGTAGCTACCAGCGTTCCCATGGGGCATTGTTAGGGATATGCAAACAGAACTGAGTTCAGAAATTCAGTTTGGTTCAAAAATCGAGTTTGGTTCAAAAGTTCAATTCGGTTGACCAAACTCTTCGAGTTTGGTCAAATCCCAAATTCCCAAACCGACTTCGTACATTCAAAACCATTTTTTTGGCCTTCCGAACCAGTTCAAATTCGACCAAACAGCTCGGTCGAATTCGAGTTTGGTTCAAAAGTTTGCTTCAGTTGACCAAACTATTCGAGTTCGGTCGACTGAACTATTCGAGTTCGGTCGACTGAACTATTCGAGTTCGGTCGACTGAACTATTCGAGTTCGGTCGACCAAACTCCAGACTTCAGAACCACGTTTGCACATCCCTAGACATCGTATTACTGCTTGTTGACGTTGACCAACTTTGACGTTGGATTAGGGGCAGCAGGGGAAGAGTGTGAGGGGATGGAAGCCCCATCTGGTCCAGCTTTGTGGGTGGAGTTTCAGGAAGTGACGCCAGCTAATGAGGCGAATGTTTTGGGGTCTTTGAGGGCCACCTGTTGCGAACTTGATCCATGCCTGTCCTGGTTGGTGAAAGCCTCCAGGGAGACGTTGGGGATGATGGTGCTGGCGAGGGTTGTTAATGCATCCTTTTAGCAGGGGAGGCTGTCGCCTTGCCTTAAGGAGGCTGTGGTGTGCCCCTTGCTGAAAAACCCATCTTTGGATGTGGATGCGCTCGCCAGTTACCGACCCGTCTCTAACCTTCCCTTTTTAGGGAAGGTTATTGAGCGGGCGATGGCACTCCAACTCCAGCTGCATCTGGATAGCATCAGTTTCCTAGACCCTCTTCAATCGGGGTTCCATCCCGGCTATGGCACTGAGACGGCGTTGGTGGCCTTGGTAGACGATCTCGGCCAGGAGATGGATGCAGGATGTTCAACATTTCTCATCCTGCTAGATCTCTCGGCCAATATTGATACCTTGGACCATGGGCTGCTAGTGAGATTGCTGCGTGACCTGGGGGGCCTGGACGGGACTGTTCTTGAATGGTTCTGTTCATTCCTCTCAGGGAGAAGCCAGCGGGTGGTGTTGGGGGATGAGACATCGTGCCCCCGTGCCTTATCATGTAGCATTCCGCAGGGTTCTATTCTGTATCCATTATTATTTAATGTATATATGCAGCCCTTGGGGGAGGTCGTGAGAGGGTTCGGGGTGCGGTGTCACCAATATGCTGATGATACTCAGCTATACCTCTCTTTTTCAACTGACCCAGACCCGGTTGTCTCGTTGCTATCCCAATATTTGGAGGACGTGGTGGAATGGATGCGGCAGAGCAGACTGAAGCTCAACCCCGATAAGACGGAGGTGATGTTGGTGGGGAGAGCGAGGGAGGTAGTGGCCCCCCTGGTTGGGGGGGTTCGCCCTCCTATAGCTCAGCAGGTCCGGAGTCTGGGGGTGATATTGGACGCAGACCTGCGCCTGGAGCGGCAGGTGGAGACAATCGCTAAGGCTGCCTTCCGCCAGCTATATCTGGTGCGTAGGCTGCGTCAGTTCGTCTCCGGCCCGGACCTGGCCTCCCTCATCCATGCTTTCGTCACCTCGAGGCTGGACTACTGCAACATGCTCTACATGGGGCTTCCCTTGTTCCTGGTCCAGAGGCTGCAGTTAGTGCAGAATGCGGCAGCTCATCTTGTTATGGGGACTGGCTTCATTTGCTCCCCCCGTTCTGCTCGGCTGTGCTGATTCATCTGCAACCCGGGGCCATCAGTGTGGCATCGCTGTACCATCTGTACCCTTGGGGTTCATTTCCATGACCCACCTACCGGTCAGCTGTTAGCTGCTATATGACACCTGTACTGGGGATCCCTTTTGGACCTTTGCACCCCTTGCTCAGTCAGCTCCCAGTCAGTGTTCATCATCAGCCCCCACTCCTGTAATGCCTCTGTGACTGTTTGTGACTGGGGTTCCCTTGCTCGTGCCACCCAGCATCCCCTTGTTGGGGGGAGGAGAACCATCAGTTGTCCGTGACTTGGGGCTTGCTTCGCTCTCTACCTGTATATATATTAATTAATTTATTTATTTACTTAGAAGATTTATACTCCACCCCTCCTTCCAGGCAGCTCACGGTGGCTAACAAAATCAAAATCAGTAAAATACAATAAAACACATAAAAACATCATTTACAATAATATCTGAACAGTCTCGTTCCTCTGGTTACTGCCACTATTAATTGCCCGCCCAGAATAAGGAACCGAGAGGTGGCAATTTTGTTATACGCCGATGATGCCATTTTGTTGGCTAGATCCCGTCTTGGTCTTGTTAGACAACTTACAGCGCTTTAATCCTTTTGTGAGCAAAATTTTCTTGAGATTAAATACTGTAAAACCAAGCTTATGTTTTTTTTGTCCAGGCGTAAGATCTTTAAATGGTCTATAGGACCCCATGTAATTGAACAGGCGACCTCTTATAGATATTTGGGGCTGGTTTTTCAGGCCAACGGGTTCTGGTTAGTGCATACCCAGGAGGCAATTAGACAGGCTAAATAATTTGTAATTTCTTTAGAACAAAAGGGGGACATTTGGTATCCCCAGCTATTAAGGTCTTTAAGGGTAAATGCCTGGGACAACTTTTATATGGAGCTCAATTTTGGATGACTGGGAAGTTTGTGTCTTTGGAAAGGGTGAAAACAATGTTCTTAAGGTCTCTCCTTGCCTTGCCAAACCATGCTCCTAATGCTGCTCTTCGTAGGGATTGCGGTCTGACCCATATTGAGACCCAGGTTTGGCGTTTGGCTATAGGATACTAGTTGAAACTTCATTTTTCTCGCACCGCCCCATTAGCTACCCTGGTGCTTGCTGAGGATAATGTATGGGTAAGCCAGGTGAGGTATAAGTTATCTAATATGGGTCTGGCAGTAGACAATCTATATTCCCTGAGCTATGGGGGTATTAGGAATTTCTTTTTGCAGAGATTGGCGGATATAACCTTGCAGGAGGAGGCAGCCATCCTCCAAGGCAAAGATTTTGTTGGCCCCAGTTAGGGAGCTATATGATTATCCCTGTGCCATGGCAGTGTATCTCCACCATCAGTTGAGTTCCCAGGTGCGTTGGTGCTTTATAATGGCAAGGATGAATGTTTTTCGCTGTGGTGCAGTTGAGGGACATTTCCAGGGGGGGCATTTGGTTGCTTCTCTTTGTGACTGCCCTCTTCGGTTGCCTGATACTTTGGTACATATTCTCCTGTGAACTGTATGCTAACCTTCATGTTAAATGAATCTTCCCTCATCTTAACCCAAATAGGAATGATCATGAGGCAGTGATGAAGTTGCTGGAAGGCCAGGATGAAATAATTACAAGGAACATAGCCTATTTCCTTTTCAAGGTTTTAGCAATGCGAAAGGATAGGAAAGCCCTTGCATCCAGCAAAGGTGGGAGGGTGGTCCCAGGACATGATTCCTGATCTCTACTATTGGATGTCTGCTGGGTATTATTGGTTGTTCATTTGCGGTATGTGATTGTATGCTTTGGGTTTTTTTATGTTAGTGTGATGACTAGTCTACACACTTAAATAAATATTATTATTATTATTACAATAGTAAAAATGGGGAGAAAACCACGCACCCCATCCACCCTCACCCTTATCCCTTGCCAAATGCCTGATGGAACATTACCATCTGGGACTGGTTGTCTTGCTGTTGGGACCTTCCTCTGCCCTCCCCACTCTTCCTCGGCTTGGTGGATTGTCCTGTGACCCTGCTCTGTCACCGTGTGGACCCCTGTTTGTTCAGTGGCCTATGTTGCTGTTGGGTGCCTTGTGCTGCCTGTTCTGTTCCCTGGGTTGTTGGGTGCCTGCTCTCGTGTTCCACTCTGTTCCGGCCCTGGCCCCCTCCTGTTTTGTTGCCCATTGTTGGCCCCACCCCCCATGTCCTTGCCGCTGTCTGTTGGGCTGCCTGGTGTGGTGTTCCCCATTCCCCCTTTGTGTGCCCCTGTGTGTCTCCCCCTTGATCCCTTTCTCTTTTGACTGTGCGTGTGATCACCAGCGTGTGTGTGGTTTGTGTTCGGCTCTGTTCGGGACTTCCTTCTCCCTGTTGTGTGTGTGCAGCTCGGCTGTTCACCTCCCCCCTCCCCCTCCCTTCCCATTTCCCTCGCATGGGTGGTGCCTTGTGGTGCTTTTGACCTCCTTTGCCCTCGGTCAGCCATGTCTGTGTCCTGCCCCCCCCCCCGGTGACTTCTGAGGGTTCTTGCCAAGGTCTGAGATCGGTGTCAAATCTGTTGCACTATCCTGGATCGTGGCCTGGCTGTCTGTTTCCTTGCCATGTTCCCACTCCCGTCATGTCTGTTTGGGGTCTGTTTGACCACGGGTTGGGATTGGGGATCCACTGTGGTGAGCCGGGAGCACGTCATGTCTGAAATTACCCAAGGACAGTGGAAAGGAGCAATCAGATAGCCTCTATGTGTGCCAGGAGGAAGAGGTTGGCTGGCAGAGTGATCACAATGTGCTTTGCAGGTAAAGACTGAGACATTGGACAAAGTGGGCCCTCACCATCACCACCATCATCATCACCATTGACAACTGTTCAGGGAGGACAACGCTGTCAGTCACACTGTTTATAGCCCTGGGCATTGGTTTTGATGTGCGACACTTCCCAAGTTAATAAAAGGTTTGATTTCAATATTTTAAATATTCAAAACTGTTCACTGTTACACTGAGGTTTGGTCCCATGTCTCCCTGTTAAATAGCTGGAACTCTCGTAATAGATGTTATGGGCAAACCCCTTGGTTGGAGATCTGTTAGAATAATTTATTCACCGAGACACATCCTGCACGGTTAAGGAGGAGCCTCTTTCATGTTTGTAGAATTCTTTTGTTAGACTTCTTTTTTAAAAAGAAAATTTATTAATTGCTTCTTAGCAGAGGTGGGCATGGGGGGTAGCATTGTGGGTACAAGCCAGCAGATCTCCTTCGGCTACAGGCTTTATTAACAGTCAGCACTAATCCCCTCCTTCCTATATCTCCTACTTCCTTGATTATTTTTCTATCCAAACATTCTGGGCTATTTGGTCTTTTGGGTTTGCCTCATACTCACAACACTGTTCCTTCTTCCAAGTTTTTTCTCTCTTTGGTTGCTACTGCTTGTGCCCCCACTGGCTCCTCTTCTTACTCCAATCTCTTCTTAAAGTACAACTTTGCCTACAAAAGCCATCAGTGAATAAAGATTTTCATGGTTTCAACCCATTTAGCCCAGGACTGGTATATCCACAGGTTATTAAGAATGTGTATCAGCCGTTTATTTTGAAATTGGCAAAAAATATTTCAAAGTTTTCATTTTTTATTTTGAAAAGGCCCAAATATTGCTTTTTATGGACATTTACTGCAGGGGAGGGGAAATCGCAGACCAACTCCAGACCACCAGCTTTTATTGTAACTGTGAATTGGATGGGATACAGGAGGGGATGGGGTCCACTGGTTCCACAGGTCAACCAAGCAGCAGTGGCGCATGATGCTATGGGGAGCAGGGCTTACAAGAGTATAGGGAGAGGTGGGGTGTGCCAGGATACAAGAAGGCACATGTCAGAAGCTCCGCCCCCTAAACACTTTGGAGGTAGGCAGAGCAGGGCCCATCCAGACAGAGTGCCTGACTGGACCAGCCCTAGATCACCACAGCATGATCCACCCTCCAACTCTCTCTCAGGTAAGCTATGCCTCTCCCACCCCTTGTGTCCCCAAACACCTGCCTGAGTGTGCTCCATGCCCCCTGCCCTAGTGACCCCTTGACTGCCTGCCCCATGTTCCTGGTGAGGCCCTGAGTGTGAACACATTGACTTGGAGTTTCCAGAGTTCAGAACTGCTCTGTGCCCACTCCCTGCAGCCACCTTGTATGGGCTCCGTGAGGACCTAACGGGCCAGTGGTTCCCCCAGTTGTATTCTGCCCACATACCGCCCCACTTCCATGATAGATTTGTGGTGACTCCCACAACCACTGTACTCTATGGTGGAGAATGCATACCGCCTCATGCCCCATCCTCCCTCAGACAGGACACAATCTCGAGGTAGCGTGTTGCTCTGGTTTGGCCAGGTTATCCTGTACAGCTTGGCCCACCTTTTGGGGGATGACACCGTGCAGAGTTGTCTTGGCCCAAACCAGGGCAAACATCTTGCAGATGCTCTTCACACAGGTAGATAAATCAATGGTAAAGGGGGGTGAATGTGAGGCCCTTTGTCGCAGCACCCCCACAATGAGACACAGAGACCAAGTATTGGATTAAAACAGGCCACACTCTTTATTCAATAGTCATCAAAGACGGTGGGTGATTGCCCACGCAATATGGGTCCAGTATGCTAGCTAATTAACTCTTATTAATCCGAAACTGGCCGGGATGTGCCTTCCCGTGCCAGCTCCATCACAAACAAGGCTCCCCTTCGACAGCACCCTGGCTCTGGCCGAAAGGGGGAGCATCCCAACTGTGGGCTTGAGTAAGGAGGTGGGTACCCGCTAAGTCAGCAGACCGTGCAGGTACTTACTGACGAAACTGCAGTACCCCTCCCAGGTAAATAACCCCAGTGCGTACTGCCTGCGCCTGGCACTGGGTGTCACCTCCCCATCTCTTAAGGAGATGACTCATTTCAATTCCTAACCTATTTGACCTACTATAGCATACTGGACCCCCGCCGAGTGTGACATTTATTGATGAATTAAAATCTGTCCATCGAATTGCACGAATTGTACATGACCTGTACCAACGTTCTTCACGTCCACTTAGCCAAATCACTTTCCAAATTAAAACTTATTAAAATTAACAATTATAGCCAAATAATAATCCAATCAACCTATTTAACCTATTCTGCACTGTTGAAGGGGCAAAACGGGCGACCCTTGAATTCGGGCTAGTCGCTAAAATTCCCCTTCGGCTCCGTAAGGGCAACCGGTAAATACCACAGTGCTAGAGGTGAGGTGGGTGGGCTGCTTCCCGCTCCTGCATGAACTGCCGCTCACATGCGGCCAGCACGACTCTGCCCCGCGTCAAGAGGGCAGAGACCAGTGGAAAATTCCCAAAGCGCGGCGTCTCTGTGCACGCGCACCCACTGTTGCCGGGCAGATTCCCAGCGGCCGGAAGCACGCCACAGTGCTCCGCCGCTCCATTCATGTCCGGTCTTCTCCACCTCCCATGGACGGGGGCCGGACAATTACCCTGTCGCCGCCATTACGGCGGCGAAGGGGGCTTGTCGCAGCACCCCCCCAATGAGACACAGAGACCAAGTATTGGATTAAAACAGGCCACACTCTTTATTCAATAGTTATCAAAGACGGTGGGTGATTGCCCACGCAATATGGGTCCAGTATGCTAGCTAATTAACTCTTATTAACCCGAAACTGGCCGGGATGTGCCTTCCCGTGCCAGCTCCATCACAAACAAGGCTCCCCTTCGACAGCACCTTGGCTCTGGCCGAAAGGGGGAGCATCCCAACTGTGGGCTTGAATAAGGAGGTGGGTACCCGCTAAGTCAGCAGACCGTGCAGGTACTTACTGATGAAACTGCAGTACCCCTTTAGGGCGCCGGAATCATTCTTTGTCCTTATCGGCTTCGGGTTCTGAGTGATCCACTATCGGATCACTGAAAAGGAGGGGAAACAGGTCCATGTACTCCCCTCTCCATATCTTGTCTTTAGTTGCCAATGTTAAGTGGCTCCCGAATGGAGCCGCCACGGCCGTAATAACCCCCCCCCGGTGGATGGATCACTGGTGCCACCCCAGCCCCACTACTGGTTTTTGCTGGGCTTGGGGTTGTTACTGGAAGAGGTAGAGAGGGTGGATTATTCAAATTCCCTCCTGATCCATTTGCTGGGTACGACTCAGTTGCCCCCCCCCATCTGAAGGGGGGGTGAACAGGGTACACCCATGCCCATTCTCCTTGTACCTGCATGAGCCGCGGGCTCGTAGGGTCTGTTGCAGGAGGGGCAGGGCCCATGTGGGCCAATCCAAGGGGGGTGATCCCTTGTATCAGTGCCCCACCCAGACCCCGTTCCCTCCC
>QEPC01007587.1:1477051-1515659 GCA_003113815.1 Sphenodon punctatus
CCCCCCATCTCACCGGGGGGCAAGGCCCATCTCCCCAGGACTCCCCCTCTCACAGGGAGTCCCCCAAACCCTCCCCAAGGGCCACCTCCCCTCCTCTCACCAGGGGGGTAGGCCCTATCCACCCTAACCCACTCCCCATACCCCCCACCCTCAACCCACACCCACTGCATCCCCACAAGCCCCTTAAACCCTATATGGTCCCATTGTGCGCCCAGATCCTTGGGCGCCCCCACTGGGCTGGGGCTATGTATCTGTGCTACTGTAGTAATGGCCGCTCCCTGGGCATCGCACAGATGTCCTTGCATGGGGGGGAGGAACCCTTTGCTGGTGGGTATGGACTGGGGAGGGATTGCCCTGGTAGGCCCTTGAGCTTGCCTTGCCCCTGCCATAATAGCTCCTACCCCAAATCCCGCATCATCGCGAAATCGCGCTGGGGGGGACACCACCCTATTTCCTCTCCTGGGTCCCTCCACTTGGGGTGGGTTCTTTGCCCCGACCCCTCCTTGCAACTGTCCCTCAATGGGGATATCAGATGGGCTTGTGCCCTGTGGATCCTGCCCGCTTGCTACAGGGGGGACCGAGGGTTGGGTCTGGGAGATGGCCTGTGAGGGAGGGGCTGGGCCACGGGCCTGCAGCATGGCCTCGCATGCCGCCAGGCGCTCCAATAACTCGGCCCGGGATGGGACCCCTTCCCCTTCCCCCCCGCGCCCTCCTTCCTGGTTACTGCCCATCTTTTTATTTGCCGCTCCTCTCCTCTTTGTTCGGCCCATCGAGGTTTCCTCGTGGTGAGGCCAGCAGCAAGACGAGCCCCTTGCTGCTGCTTCCCGCTTCTGCATGAACTGCCGCTCACATGCAGCCAGCACGACTCTGCCCTGCGTCAAGAGGGCGGAGCCCAGTGGAAAATTCCCAAAGCGCGGCATCTCTGCGCACGCGCACCCGCTGTTGCCGGGCAGATTCCCAGCGGCCGGAAGCACGCCGCAGTGCTCCGCCGCTCCATTCACGTCCGGTCTTCTCCGCCTCCCATGGACGGGGGCCGGACAATTACCCCGTCGCCGTCATTACGGCGGCGAAGGGGGCTTTTCATGTGATAACACCCCCTGTCCCAGCCCCAATACCTATGATTAGCTGCATAACCCCCACAGACCTATACAAAGCATCTACAAGGAAGAAATTCAGAGGAACTTGCTCACCAATGGCCATTCCACCCTTCCTTTAAAAGACCACAGGGACCTGTCCCTACCCCACATGTATGCAAACAAATCTACCAAATAAATTTACATACTTGAATCAAAATTACCTATAACTTGGCTATTTGAATTCTCTTTCAAAGAAACAGATAAGCAAAACTGGATTTTTGTGAAATTGACTGCAGGAGACACTCATTAAGAAGTGTGGGGATTTGTTGTTTATATACCCAACTTGTGAAGATAAACAACAATGTTCATTGACTCCTCTTTCTCTCCAGAGATTTAACCTCTGAAAGGTAAGGCTCTATTTTCAGTCAGATGTGGGAATGAAGAGGCGTTGTTCCATTCTTTTGGGTTAGAAATTATAATGGTATAATTTCACTAGTAATTGAGTTTTCCATCACACTAATTAAAACCTGAAATATAGATTAAATGAAAGGAGTCAGATTCTTTAGGGACCAGTAAGTTTATTAGGTATAACATTTATAATGCACTTCATGTAAGTAGAGTCAATTAAATTTACTGAACAACATGGTTTTGTGTTTATGCCGTCTCCCTTGTCTGGCTTCATAACTCAAGCAAAATAAAATTGGTTCTGAATGATTAGAGGGCCACTTACTTCCAAACTCTGCAATGCCAATGTTTATTTAATCTTTGTCTGGTAAATTCTTATACCATTTTGTTTTTGGGTAGCACACTAATTTGGCAGTGTGAACTAGAGCTGAAATTAATATTCATCAAAAGGAATATTTGTTGATGAATTTGCTCTAATTGTTTTGTTTCTGACAAAAATTGATAATTACCATTATTCATTTCCTTTTCATCAGATAGCTCTTTCAGATACTTTGTATCAGATATTTTGGTATTTTGTTTTGGTATCTTGGTATTTTGTTTTGGTTTTGGGGTCATTTTATTATTTCTGTTATATTCTTTCAGGTACTGCACACACACAAGAGCACTAATAGTGCTAAAACAAAGTAACCAAATTGCTCATATAACTGAAACGAATTAAAATAACCCAAACAAAATACTCAAATGACTGAATATGTGAATAATCATTTGTGGTGCAGATATTTATATATTCAGATGGTTATTCCAAAATGCAAATAGTATTCACAAATAGTGAATACTATTTGCTTGAGTTCAAATGTGAACATATTTATCTTTTTAAATAATTTAAGACATGACAAAAGACTTGAACTATGATAAAGTAAAACTCAGTCTGTTATTTTCTGTAGTCATATAAGAGAATCAAATTGGAAGTCTACAAAAGGTTATTCCCTATAAAAATAGATAATGCTACTGTACAATCTACTTTAAAGTTTTATACAAAGCACTTAAATTATATTAAAGTGATGTAGATTAAGTGTTGACAAGGTGATGTATATTTGCACGTACCCCAAATATGCAAGAACTGTTACTCAGGGTATTTTTAAACATGATGGGCTTTTCACCTGCCACACTTAAACCCACCCCAGGGTGAGAACCCTCACCCTGGGCAGGGGTAAGACCCACTGCAGAACAAGTATTCAGGCAACCAGGGCTGGGGAGGGGGCGGGCAGAGGGACATGCAGACCTGGGTCCTCACAGCCCCGCCCCCCCATGCTCCTAAGCATGCCCCCCCTCCTCCCTGAAGCGTGGTGTGACAGCCTATCAGGCAGCCGTGCCTGACAGGAACTACTCCAGCCATGGGCCAGGTTAGGTGGAGCAGTCCATCAAACGTGATGGCCCACTCTACCATGGTCCAGGAATGCCTACCCTGGACTGTGGCAGGGCTTAACATGGGATGTTTGCTGGCCGGGAGCCTGGTGCACATCCCATGTTAGCCCTGCCGTGGTCTGGGGTATCTTCTGCTTCTGCCCATGGTAAATAACTGGCAGCTTGGGAGCAGACATGACACCCTGGCCCATGACCACACTGGGGTAAATATGTACATTAGTCCAGAATTACATTATCCAAAATATTTTAAAATGTATCAGACGTGAAGCTGGAAGCATCATGGAAGCTATTTTGAA
Source organism: Sphenodon punctatus (assembly GCA_003113815.1). Classification (NCBI taxonomy): domain Eukaryota; kingdom Metazoa; phylum Chordata; class Lepidosauria; order Sphenodontia; family Sphenodontidae; genus Sphenodon; species Sphenodon punctatus. The sequence goes on from QEPC01007587.1 coordinate 1,480,254, forward strand.
TTTATCCTTCACGTATTTATTCAGCCCATAAGGAAACGACTTTCTGAACCATTCTGATTGTTATCCATGGATGCCTTCTGCAGAGAGCTGATAAGTGGCAGAGATGACCTAATAGCCTGCTAATGAGTTCTTCCCCCTCAGTGGAAATGTAAGTCTGATTCAGGAGGGTCACTGCCAACCAAGTATTGAATTATTAAAGTTGGTAATTAATCCAGCCAACTGCACCTGTTTGTAATGCTGTCCACCTAGGGATTGCCAGCTGGTTTGTGTAGACAGTATTTTTATTCATATTTTCCACTACACATTTTTTTTTTTTTTTTAAAAGGTATTCCTGTAGAGTGACAGAAACCATTAACTTATGCTATTGGCATGTGGACTGACACTTTATATGGCAATTATTGTTTTTGTTTGTTTGTTTTATGTGGATGAAGGAAAAGTCTCTCCGGTCCTCTAGTGTACAAAAGATAATCATGTGTGTAAAAAGAGAAGACTATGTAGCAATGCTATTTCAGAACACTTTTCCATTATCACGCTGTGGGCCAGTCTGTGCGATGACACAGCCTGTGCCAACCTATTAGAATTGTAAAATGATAGAGTCTGCTAGGGGTTGTTCTCCTGGCTGCTTTTGGGAAGGTGAGCACCCCCTAGCTTACTTTTACCTCACCTATTTCTACAAGGAAAAATATGGGGTAGGAAGGAACAGTTACCTCCCCAAATAAATAAAGTTAAAATGGGTTGGGTAGCTTTCACTTCTAGGGGATGCTCATCTGTATTTGAGGGAAGGGAACTCCCCATTTTAGACAATATTGTGCAGTCCTCAGCATTTGTCCCTTAATGCCACGCCTCCATGGTTGGTCACTAAATTGCTTGCTCCCCTTTTGCTTTTTGGTGAGGAAAAAAATCTGTTTCTTTCTCACGGAGGCTGATTTCCGACATTACATGGGAAGGGGAAAACTTGTGCAATCACAGCTCTGTAATTGTGGGGATTAGTGCCTGTGAGAATGCACTAATCCCCTTCTATCACATGAAAACACATATCCTTGTAAAGGCTACATTTGGTGGCCGGATAATGCGTGAATATTCTCTCATGATAAAAGGGAATTAATGCATTCAAATCTCACAGGCACTAATCCCCACAATTACAGAGCTGTGAGCACTGGGGGTGGAGGGGGGGGGACGACTGTGCAAGTCGTTCCCACCCCCCCACCAATGTAATCTTGGAAATCAATCCCCTACCTATAATTCCTCATAAGTTTTGAAGCTGGGAGATCAGGGAAAGAAAATAACTTTTTAAAACCTGGTTCCCCTTTCATGTGGGAATAGAAGCACAAAGAGGTACTTACTGCAGAGTATCTCCTCCAGAACAACTACTCTTGGCTGTGAGGACAAGCCCTTATATGGTCAAGAAGACCATCTTCATAGGAAGTGTGGCTAAGGATTTACAATGGGAATTTTTACACACGCCTTAAAGTTCCGGATTTTTCAATCTTCTGGGTTGACAAGTCCACAAGTAAGTTCCGGATGCATTTTTCACACACGTACTGCCCTGAGGCAGTTCCTGGATGCATTCTTCACACAAACACTGCCCTGATGCCTGTCTCTTATACACATCTAGATGTGTATAAGAGACAGCAGCTGCCTGGAGCAAAGCAGTTTATCATGAGAACCTTTTACACACAAAAGTTCTGGGAGAAGTTCTACACAGAAATTCAAAGAGCTGGATGTTTAAGATCTGGGTGAGTGATTCAGACACACAGAATGTTCAGGATGTAACAGCAAACATCCAGGAGAATGTGTTTGTAAAAATACCCAATATTAAGAACATAAGAATGTTGTGCCAAAACAACAGTAGACACTGGGAGTGGGAGATAGTGGTAATGTACAAGCTGAATAAGAACATATTGGGGATATGTTGTCTGCAGCTTGTATGTTACCACCATCTCCCACTCTGTGTCTACTGTTGTGTTGGCATGGACTGAATTCCACCCCCACTGCTCCTTGTATGAGATCAAGCTAATGAGAGAGATCTGTAAGCTTCATGGAAGGATTAGGGGTGTGCAATTTGTTTTCCTACTGTATAGTTTGTAAAACAAAACAAATGAAGCCCCATTTGTTTTAGGACTTGGTTCCAAAAAATAAAGAACTGGAAAACAAATGAACCAGAATTTGAATTAAAAAACCATTCATTTTCGTGTCACATTCATGCTAATTTGTTTTCCAATTAACAGAGCTCAAACTGAAGTAAACAACAAAGAGGTGAGGGAGAGCACAGAACAGACAGTCAGGGGACACTGATATCTCTGATGACCAATCAGCATCGCAAACACATGTCCGTGAACTCACATCACCGTGGCATACTCACAAGACAGACTCTTGCATGGGTCTTTTCTTGCACATACTTTCAACAAAATAGGGATGCTGGGTGTGAGGAAACTTGAATCAATGAAACCAGTTTTCTCAGCCTTGCCCAACTCACTCTGCCCTGAGCAGGGGTGGTGCGCATTGCAGGGAACCAGGGGCATTGCTCCACCTGGCCTGATCCCCGTCCGCATGCTCTTAATGCTTTTATAAAGAAAGAAACAAAAAACAAACCCTCACCTGAGTTCCAAAGGCACTGAGGGGAAGGGTGGTGCCAGCAACCCCCTCCAGACTTGCTCCAAGTCCTTCAATTCAGCAATCAGCTGAGTCCTCAGTGTTCTTGTTGTGCCTCCTTGGACAGATGTGTAGGCAGGACCTGAGGGGGCGGGGGGCAGTGCCTTCTGCTGAGCCTGCTCTAAGGAGTCCCTTAAGGGACAAAACTTTACAAAAGTGATTTGGCCTATTGGGCTTAGATCCCATGCTGCCTGAATGGGGAAAAGCACTTTGTTTTTCCCACCAGTGGGGGCAGTGTTCCAAAGAACCCTATGGACTGCTTTGAAAGACTCTGTCTGGACTAGAGACTCAAACGTCAAGGCAGTGTGTACTAGTGTACACAGCTGCTGCTGTTGAGGGCTCGGGCTGCCTGCTTGGGTTAAAAGAGAGCTCTCCTCATTTGGCATGTTGGTGATCTGTGCCATTTTGGTGGCAAGAGAGAGTGCTGGCTGGTCTGTTTGTGGCTTTGTTATCCCACGATGCTGCTGGACCTGCATCAGACACATCCCCATTGGTAAGTTAGTTATTTTTAGTTGTTTTTCTGGGAAATACTGGTGAAAAGGGGACTTGGGGGGCTGCTGGGGGTGGGGAGAGAATGGGACTACTGTGGGGGAGAGAGAGGGAGCTACTGGCGGGAGAAAGAATGGGGCTTCTGGGGGGCTTCTGGGGTGGAGAGAGAGAATACGGTGTCTGGGGGGCTGGTGAAAATGGGGCTTCTGGGGAAAATGAGACTTCAATAGAGCTGTAGCAGTGAAGCACATTTTGGGGGGCAAATGGAAATCCCTGCTGCTGCTTTTTATGGTGCGCTAAGGACTGGAACATAACATTGTTTCCTTAAGATGGTTTGCTTTGCTTGCTCTGTGTTTGCATAATGCATTGCTGCTTTTCTTCTCCCCTCCCAAGCATGAGTAGAGAGGCCATTTTGTAAATTTATGGGTCTACTGGTTGTGACTACTCTTTTCTTAAAATGGTCCTTTTACTGTTGCACTGCTGCTCTCTGCTGGAAAGCAGTTTCTGACCTCTCTGCTTGTGACTGTGTGACTTTGAGTATCTTGCCTTGGGTTTTTGTTGAGAAACAGAAATGCATTGTTTAAATTTTGATGGGACTGGTTTGGTGCCAACAGAGGCCTGTAACTGGCCAAACTTTTTTAAAAGGCCTGTTTGCTTGGACAGGCATTTGGCTGCTGGGGATACAGTGCTAGTACAGGGGATGCTGGTTTTGAATGGGAGTGTTTGGTTGCTATACAGGCCTACAACAGCACTTCTTTTGAACAGAGGAAAAAGTAGGTAGGAGCATGGCAGAAGAGATGGCTTCAGACAACAATGAGACCCCTGTCCCCCACTGAACCCCTCTCTTTCCCATCCTCTTCTCATGCACCAAAACCAAACCCTTTCCCTCCTACTTCTCCTCTGTCCTGTCTTTTTCTTCCCTTTCATTCTGTTCTGAGAAGAGAATGAAAAGGATGCCATGTAAATTGAGGATTCGAGGGTTCAGGATAAAGGTAAGTGATGACAATGTAATCTATTTTTGTAACCTGCTATGGTTATTTGAACCCAGTGGGAAAGAGAGATGGATGGGACCCAAGTAAGAGGGCTCTCTATCCCCCAGTGGGAGTGATTCACACAGCAGCAAGGAGTTCCCAGCATTAACTAATGTAATGTCAAATGTTAACCCTGGGAACTCTTTGCTGCTGGGTTAAGCCACGCCACTGGCCTACTGCTGCTGCTGCCTCTGCTCATTGCTGCGCCTGGCTCAGGCCCACCGGCGACAAAGCTTCTGGCAGAAGGTTCAACCCACCCACTTCCACACCAGCCTCAAAAACCACCAGCCGCCACTGGCCCAGAGTCCTTGTTGTCTTGTGTGCCTTGCAGAGATAGCAGCTGGCTGCTGCTTGCTAGAGTTGCTGGTGCTTTTTGTTTTGGTGCTTTGGCATTTTGGCAATTTCTTGTATATTGCTTTATCTATTCACGGAGAGACAAGCCCTTTTCACACAGACACTTTAACACTGATAAAATGAGTGTTACATTTTATTATACATGTTGGAGGGCTGCAAGTATGCTCTGAGTGCTCAGCAACATGTATAATAAAATGTAACACCATTTTAGGGTGTCTGTGTGAAAAAGGCCTTAGTGGCACAGTGGCAGTGCTACAGACAGTCAGGTAGCTTGCAGCTTGACTCTTTGTTGCTCTGCTGAGTGTCTGTTCCTCCCCCACCCAAATACCATATCCCTTCAGACTCCAAACCTTGATCCCTTTGTGATTTGTGTGTGACTGTGTCTTGTCTTTTTGTGTCCCTCCTAAAATTTTATTTACAGTCATTGTAATTGTTGTCTGTCTGCTTTTGAATTTTTGTTCTCCCCTTTGTCTGTGTGTCACTGTGTGTGAGTGTATCCTCTTTCTCACTCTCTCTTTCTGGCTCCTTTCCCATGGACACCCCACCTTGTCCATGTGTGTGGGTGGGCGTGTCTGTGGGGGTGTCTGTGTGACAGTGGTGGCCCTTCCCCTCAGGGTGATGGGGCAGATTCACCCCAAACACCTCAGAGGTTCACCCCATGTTTCCTGGGGAGCCAGTGGCTGCTCCTCAGCAGATCCAGTAGCAGCTCTGAGTTTCCCCGCTTGTCTGAAGGCTTTGTTTACATTTCAGCTCTCTGCTCCCGGCTGCCTGCAGAGCCAATGAATCGTAGCTTTGTCCATAGCCAGAAACTAACAGCTGAGATGTAAACAAAGCCTGCAGGGAAAGAACTGCCAGTGCTTGTGATGAGTCACTCTGCAAGGGGAGGGGGCAGAGGGGACAAACATTCTCCTCCTCTTGCTCCCCGCTCCCTCTTGCTTTCATTCACTGGCCAGAGAGCTAGAGGGAGACAGGGACTTAGAGAACCTCCCCAAGTCCTCAGGGAGCATGCACTGGGTGCCAGCTCAGAAAAGCAGTGCTTTCTAGGGAAGTGGGGAGGGAGTGGGGGGAGGTGCCAGGTGCTTTGTGGCTGGGTTCCTATGGTGAAATTCAGTCAATCAGCAAGGCCTAGGAGGTATGTCAGGGCATCTTTTCTAAACACTCTGGCCACACCATAGCTCCTGTTTCTCCCCCTGGTCTCTCTCCTACTAGAGTGAAGGGAAGAGGGAGGGAAAGAGCTTACTCCTCCTTGCTCCTTCCTCCCTAAGTTCACGGGAGGGGAGTGGGAAGAGAGAAAGAAAGTTCCCCCTCTCTTTTTTTTTTTAACAAGCGGAGAAGGACCAGGGACCAATGTTTGGAGTAACATTGGTACCCCAATATAAGGCCGATTCTTAAATTTAGGGAAATTAGATGAATTAGTTGAACTAGGGGTCCCCGCATGCCACAAGGATCTGTCAGAGGTACAGGGTGCGCTCCTGGTCAGCTGGACTGTCCCTTCCCAGATACACAGACAACTGCTTTAATACAGAGGGGGGTTTTATTACAAAAGGCAGACACAGATACACACGCCTACCCTCCCTTGCACAAATACCCACCCACGGGCCAATTCTTAGGTGCTATACAGTTCAAAATACCCACCCTCCCTTACACAGAGATACCACCCACCCACTCCCAGTCTGGTATTCTTCAGGGCTGGTGCACACTGCGTTGGGGGAGGAAGAAGAAAAAGAGAGCCGAGGGAGAGAGAGGGTGGTACAAAATGTTACCTTGCTGAGCCTGTAGGTAGAGGCAGAGACAGGCAACCCTCAGATGATGGGAGGTTAAAGAGGTGGAGGGGGGGTGGGTGAGGAACACAGCCCAAAGTCTGGGAGAGGCATCCTTCGGTGGGGTCAAGAACTACTCTGCTCTTGGGGCTAGGGTTTGGATTATTATAGGATGATGTCCATGTGCTCAGGGGGAAGGACCCTTGGGGGGGCTCTTTGGTTGGAACAGAGGGGCTGGAGGGGGCATCACCTTTCTGTCTTCCCACGCTCATTCCCAGGGACACAGGGTAAATAGAGGTATAAAGAGAGGGGAACAGTTTCATATGTTGCACTGTCCAGACTGGGGTCACCTATTTAAAATCACATCCCATCACCCTAATAACACCACAAAAACAGTGATTGAATAGTGATACCATGGGATGTATCTACCATTGATAATTATATAATCACACATAGTTGTAATGCACACACAGCCCTACCTACATATACTATGGCAGTTTTGTTTTCATTTTCTATACTAAAATCACAAACAGAATCATTACCAGGGTAGGGGGGAAAACAGGGATCATGAATTTCTAAATTATCATCCGAACACACAAAGCCCAATTCATTTCTATTTCTGCATCCCATGATATTCCCAGTTTTAAAACTACCTTCGCGGGGGCCACCAGGGGGCGTGCACTGGGAATAGCTGTGCCTGGTTAGAGCTCCAGTGAGGCCTATACCTAAAACGATCCCAGAAAGCAACAAAACTAAATCTTCCCTTCAACAAGGGGTAGCCAATGAAATCTAAACTTCGGAGGCTCAAGAGGGTGCAAAAAAAGTCTTCTCAAAAGGGGAAAAAGCTGATTTCTCAGCGTCCTTCTCCTGAGGCCTGCTCGGCTGAAACTCCCACCCTGAAGGACAAAATGGCTGCTGCTGCCAAGTCAAGAATAAAAGATCTTCAGGTCAGTGTACTTAATACTGAAGCCAGAGGTGCAATGCACTTGTGCAGCTGTTAGGAGTGCCAAGATCTCGCTCCTTCTGGCGCCAAAGCAAAAGTGCATAAAATGGCGAACATTTTAAAAAATAAAATAAAAAACAAAACCAAGACCCAGGCAGGGGAGACACCGGGGCATGGGCCCAGCTAAAAAACCAGTGGAGAAGGGGCCAATAACAAGGTTCTACCAACAAAGGCAGTCGGCGGAGCCAGGGCAGCAAGCGCACGCGGTGAGCAATAAAATGGCAGCCGCGGCCCAGCCAAACTCCCCGGGGGACCCTGAAAGGGACCAGGCCACTATGGATATCATACTGGCCGAGATAAGGGCCTCTAGGGCAGTAGCCCTAAAAGATAAACAAGAAATCCTAGAAAAAATAAGTAAAGTAAAAGGCTCGGTGGAGGAGGGAAACAAAAAGCTAGAAAACTTAAGCAGGCGGCTGGAGGGGGCTGAGGAACGTATCTCCAGCCTAGAAGATCAGTCCCTCCACTCTGAAAGCGACCTGGCTAAAATAAAAGAATCTCTGTCTCACTTGAGGGACAAATGCGAAGACCTTGAAAACAGGTCCAGGCGCTGCAACCTGCGCATTATGGGGGTGAAGGAAGGGGCTGAGGCAGGAGGAGTACAGGAACTTTTACATCAAATATTTGCACAAAACTTCCCTGACCTGAAACACCTCCATAACGTGGAAATAGAGAGGGCACACAGAACGCTGCGCCCCAAACCGAAAGAAAGTGACCCCCCCAGAGCCATCATAGCAAAATTCTTGAAATTTAAAGATAAAGAGGCTCTTCTAGGAGCTGCGAGGAAAAAAAATCAAGGCTTGGAGTACCAGGGCAGCAAGCTCAAACTGCAGACAGACTACGCTCCTGACACAATGAGGAAACGCAGAGCCTGGTCCAAATATTTCACCGAGTTGACGGAGAGAGGGCTCAAGCCTCAACTCTGGCACCCGGCCAAACTGACCATCCTAATCAACGGCCGCAGGAAGATCTTCGAGGACCCAGCAGACCTGGAGATTTTCATCCAAGCACACAAACCTAAGCAACAGAGCACAGGCTAGAGATAGCCGGACTAACAGATGAGTGCTAAGCTTAATGTAGATAGGTCCTTTTACTTGTCTCTCTTATACATAGGTTTATTAACCTCTAAAGCTTCTTGGTTACAAATATAATGTTTAGTTATCAGATGCTTATATCATTGTACTCTAATGCGCAATTAAATGTTAACTGCCAAAAGTAACAGGGCATGGCGGAGCCCCAGTCTCCACCTAGCCCGATAGAAAACAAGGTACAGAAATAGACGCAAAGGCAAAAATAAAGACAGGAAATGCCGGGGGGAAGAAGGGAACAAAAATTGCAAAAGCAAAAGGGAAACTCACATATACACAAATGCGTGTACGTGTGTGCATAGGTAGCTATCTACTTAAAAAAATTAAAGAGAAAAATGAGAGGCCCCCCAAGGAATCTTTCAGTATTACTGAGAAAAAAAGAACGTATAGTTCCAATGGGCACAGGTTGCCAACTCGCATGTTAAAACTGTTAAGTGTGTTAGCTTGTTATATGTTAATGTTGTTAAGGTTTATTAAGTTTGTTACACCAAAACACATGTCAAACACCACCCTAGTATCAAGCCCTGGTTACCCTCTCAGAGAATGGACAGATACTCAGTCTAACATAGAAAAAAAAATAAAAAGCCCAGCTGCAGGGAAACTTCACCCAACCCCATGGCAGTGACACAAGGTGCCAAGCCTAACCTGAAATCCCTGACTCTAAATGTTAAGGGCTTAAACCACCCCATTAAAAGAAGGAAGGTGACAGACCTAATAATAGACCAGGCAGCGGAGATTTTTTTCCTACAAGAGACCCACTTGGTTCACAAAGACCTCCACCTATTCGCCAATCGCAGATTGGGAGATATATATGCCTCGTGTGGGCAGAAAAAGAAGGCAGGAGTCATGATAGGCTTCTCGAGCTCAGTAAGCTTCAAATTGTCCTTTACAAAGAAGGATAGGGAGGGCAGATTCCTGTTAATAAAGGGCACATTGAACGCCCAACAGGTAACCCTAGTCAATATCTATGCCCCAAACGAAAAGACCCACCAATTTTTCCAAAAATACACCCCCATCATTAGCCAAAACGCAGAGGGCCTACTCATCGTGCAGGGGGACTTTAACTCCCCACTGACAGAGCTAGACCACTCCACCCGGGCACCACTTAAGAAAACGCACAAAAATGTAGCCGCTGTGATCTCACAACATGACTTGATTGATGCCTGGCGGTGTTTAAACCCCTCTACCAGGAGTTATACTTACCACTCCATGGTGCACAATACATACTCAAAAATCGATCACATCCTATTAGAAAAAGACTCCCTGTATAGATGCCTAAAAAGCGAGGTAATCCCAGCAACATTCACGGATCACAATGCACTGCTGACCGTTTTCGCCTGGGGGACCTCTGAACAGAGGGCCGAACGTACTTGGCAGCTCGACAGGGGTCTACTAAAATGCGAGGGGATAAAAGAGCAGATAGCTTCAGGCCTGAAAGAATACTTTGATTTAAACATGGGATCTGTGCTATCCCCACAAACACTTTGGGAAGCATCAAAGCCAGTAGTCAGAGGCAAATTTATAGCAATAAAGGCGGGGATAAACAAGAATAGGCGGGAGAGGAACGCAGAACTCCATAAGCAACTGCGTCTTCTGGAAAGCGAAAATAGTGCGTTCCCATCCAAAAAAACCCAACTCGAAATCCAAAAGTTAAAAAGTGAAATTGAAACAATCGAGAGACAAAAAAAATCACACAACAATTAAGAAAGATCAAAAGCTTTTATTTTCAAAACTGTAACAAGCCAGGCAAAGTCTTAGCCCAGATGACAAAAAGTAGGCGAAAAAAATCTTCAATCCCAGTAATAAATCTCCCGGGAGGGAAAAAAACTTCCGACCAAAGCGAAATCCAGAACGCGTTTGTTAATTTTTACCAGAAATTGTACACCTCATCTAAGCCGGACCCTGTAGAGATAAAAGAATTCATTAATAAATATAATATCCCCAAATTTAACAGAGATCAGATTAAATTTCTAAATGCCCCTATTACGAATGCAGAAACGAAATTGACAATAAAAGAGCTAGTCAGAAATAAAGCATGCGGCCCCGATGGACTCCCTGCAGAGTTCTATCAAGCATTCAGTGCCATCTTAACTCCACACCTAACTAACACCTTTAATAATATTATGGAGGTGCAAACGATGCCCCCAACCTTTTATGAGGCGGTGATAACCCTTATCCCTAAACAGGGCAGAAACCAAGAGGAATGTGGCAACTACAGACCCATATCGCTGCTAAACGTCGACTATAAGATATTCGCCAAAATACTGGCCAACAGATTAGCAGCAATCATTGATAAAGTAATACACACGGACCAAACAGGCTTTATTCCAAATAGGCTGGGGATAGATAACATCAGGCGAACAGTCAACCTCATAATAGCTGCACGTAGGACCAGCACCCCGACCCTGATACTGTCAGCAGACGCGGAGAAGGCCTTTGACAGATCGGAGCCGGAATGTTTATACCAGGTAATGGAATGTATGGGCATAAAGGGGAACTTCCTAAAAGCAATCAGAGCCTTAAATTTAAAACCAAGCTCCCGCCTATTCATCAATGGCAACCTTTCTAACCCATTTTACCCGACTAGAGGCACGAGGCAAGGATGCCCCCTCTCTCCCCTTCTCTTTAATATTTCCCTGGAACTCCTAGCGTGCGCAATAAGGCAGGAACAAGACATAACTGGCATACAAATAGGTCAGACCCAACACAAAGTCTCCCTGTTCACAGACGACATGCTCATATACCTTACACACCCACAAAGTACAGTCCCCAAAACCCTCCAACTAATAGACCAGTTCAGTCGAATATCAGGGTACAAAATCAACTACCAAAAATCCCAGGCTTTAATCCTGGCAAAAAACAAGGAAGAAAAGCAAAACATTGCAAGGCAGAACCCCTTTACAATTGCGCAATCCCAGTTTAAATACTTAGGGGTAAATATCACCAGTGACCACGAAAAGCTCTTCAGGGCCAACTTTCCCAGCATACTAAATCAAATCCGGTCTGAAATTGCGACTTGGCAAAGACTTAAAACCTCTTGGCTAGGCTGCGTTAACCTATTTAAGATGATAGCGTTACCAAAAATCCTATACAAGGCAATGGCCCTCCCAATACACTTACCTGCAGCGTTCCTTAAACAATGCGAGCAAGCCATGATGGAAGCAATCTGGAAAGGGAAAAAACATAGAATTAACAAGAGAACTTTAATTAGAAGAAAGGATAAGGGAGGGATCAATATGCCTGACCTAACAAGCTACTTTAAAGCAACATCCCTCAGAACCCTAAAATACTGGTTCCACCCTACTGCTAACACCACTTGGGTAGAAATTGAGAAAGATATAATGGCTGTACCGGACTTCCAGGAACTACTGACCAGTAATAGAACCAGTGAGAGGTGTGAAATACAGAGTCACCCATTTGCACCCACAGCTATACACCATTGGCAACAAGTGTTACATAAACTGAAGCTGTCCCCTCTTGCCTCCCCATTCTCCCCTATAAATTCGCAGGAAGCAAAACAATCTGGTCTAGCCCCAGACCTCCTCAAAACACTTACCAAATGCAAAATCCTAAGAGCAGAACACCTGTTCCAGGATGAACGATTCCTACCCATCCAGGAACTGAGCACTAAAACGAAGGCAAAAATAAACACGTTTCAATACTTACAGCTAAAAGCGTTGTTCACAACCAAAGATAAAGTCCAGCACTATGCCAGACCCCCCACTAACATTGAGAAAATTGTCTTTGGCCACGGCCCAAATAAAGGGTTGATAGCCAGGATCTATGGGGCATTAATCGAGATGGGGACTGACAAACTAACACCCTGTATAGAGAAATGGGAAAAGGAGCTGGGGAAAAACTTCAATGAAAAACAGGTAACCTCAATTTGGCAACACATGCATGAGTGCGCCAGTTCCCTAGAAGTAAAAGAGACCCAAATCAAAGTAACCCTAAGATATTACTTAACCCCCCACCAATTCAAAAAGGCAGCTGGCCCAAACCCAGGTGCGTGTTGGAGGGGGTGTGGGGAACAGGGTACGTACCTTCACTGCTGGTGGAACTGTCCCAGGGTGCAACCTCTATGGCGCATAATCTGGACATACATGAAAAAGGCCACCAAGATAGAGGTGCCCTTCCGTCCGGAGTCAGCGCTTCTGGGGCTCTACCCAAACATTCCGCTGTTAAATCACCACCAGGACACCTGCAAAATAATGACTCTGGCCGGACTAAACGTCATTGCCCGGAGCTGGAAAAACGCAACAGACATCTCAGAGACGGCATGGCTGAAACGCATGTGGTACATGTACTCCATGGAAAAACTAGCAGCCACCCAAGAGAACAAATCCAAGAAATTCACAACCAAATGGTTCACATGCATAGAAGTCATCCAAGGAAAAACCCTCCAAGAAGAATTTAAATCTTACCTGGTAAACTACAATGTATGAAACGTAAAAGGCATAATGGACACCAATAAGGAAAAACTCACAATATTGACGTGTGTGTTCAATTGTTTATCTTTATTTGGTGTATGTGTGTTGTGTTTGATAATAAAATTATAATCAATTTAAAAAAAAAAAAAAAAAAAACTACCTTCGCAAGGAAAAGCGAACTGATTGGGTTTCTGGGAATACAACACCAACATTGTTTCTGCTGCGGCGGTGGTTACAATTAACAAATTCAACTGGTTTTGCAGGGAGCTAAAAGTTATATTGAGTTTCCACCACTCTTGGAGCTTGTTCCGCTCTGTGGTCAATTGGGACCTAAACAAATTTGTAAGTTCCATGGGAATATGTCCCATCTTTAGCTTGCCAAGCCACCTGCATGGTAACACCTTGGACCAAGGCTTGCGCCTGTGTACAAGCCAGAGCCAGTGAAACATTGTTCTACAGTGACAGTTTTCCAGAAATCAAATGCTTCTCATCTGTTTCCAAATTGGTTCCCAGGAAGGCAAGATCTTACTGATGGCAACTTGTCCTTCAGCCAACTGGGTAAACAATCCTTCCAGGGGAGTGTTCAGTTTCCCCATGTCTTTGGTGGCATATGAGACCTTATTCATAAGCATCTCTATGTTGGTGGCATCTATGAGGGAAACTCCTGCCCCGAATGGCCTCAACCAATCAGATAACCCACACTTTGTTCTTCCCCTGATGGCCAAGCTCTGCCACATGGACACCCACTTAGACCACCCCATATGGCTAATCTCGAGGAAGAGAACACACCTGGGAACAGTTTGTGATAAATTCATACCAGCTAGATCCACCCTGATTTCCTTGAGTGATACCTGAGGATTTAACAAAATCTTTGTGGGTTGATCTAGCTTGAGAACATATGAGCCCATGACCGGGGCGACTAGTTTCTGAGGAGATTCTGCATGTTCAATCAAGGGGTGAATCTCTACAATGTTTTGGGTCCCATTTCCAAATTCTTATTTACAAACTCCTGCTAAGGTTTCTTCTCCTTTGAAAGACATGTGGCCATAATAGCTAAACCGAATGACTGGCTTGAATGTGTCACTTCTTGTTCTAGTTAGGGGACTGATCCAATCAGGTGGCCCTGCTCTATATAACACGTTACCCTTAATTTCTCACCCCTGTAGCTCCTAGTTCACCATAGTCCAAGAAGTCTTCTTCCCGTTGGGGGTGGTGAGGGTAATAAAAAGTTCATCTCCAGGAGCCCGGGTGCTTTCTGTCCCTGCTACAATGGAGATATGGAATGGAGAGCCGATAGTCCATGCTGCTGCTGTGATCTTTACAATGTCACAAGTTCCTAACTCTCTGTCTTGGAGCACACTGGGGTTGGCTGTTACCAGGAGTGGCTTACACCACACTTGGCGTCCCAAGTCTCTGGGCTTGAACTGGGCAGTTGTTGAAGCATAACAAAAATGAATTGTCTCCCTGGACTCATGGTGGGTGAAATTGGCAGTGTTGCTCCAATCACATCAAACCTGGCTGGTGCCAGCGTAGAACAGGTATTTACCTTTCGACCCCTGGGGATGGTGGTGATGAACATACAGGTTGGGCATCTGGCATAAAAACTCTGTTCTTGGCCTGGTAGCTTAGGGAATACAGCTCCATACTCTCACCAGGATCATTGGACCTTCTGTGGGGTCGTTCACCTGGGTCAGCTCTGGACTGGCACTCGCGAACCTGAAGAGCCATAATGCTAGCAGGATGGCTTCCATTCTGGCTTCCTAGAGGGATACGCAAAAGAAAGAGGGGGTTCTCACCGTGGAGCAAGAGTAACAGGGCGAAGGGGTGGTGGTGGAAGAGGCCAAACTGACTCCTTTATGAGGCTGTTTCCAACCTCCGGCAAGGAAAAAAAAGGAAGAGGAAGGGTACTAGATGGACCTGTGAGGAGAAAGAAAAAACAAAACAAAACGGAGCGGAACAGACTGGGGGAGGGGGCTCAGTCATCATCACTCACATATCCGATGAGCAGATCGACTTCCCACAGCTCCCTCTGGATTTGGGGGGTAGGGGAATAGGAGAACTATTGCTGTGAAGTACAGGGAATCTGTGTCCTGGCAGCCCATGGATTCTAACCAACCTGGCTCGGAACTGAATCGCATGTGGGTCTTCCCTCATGTGCACCTCCCATCTGGAGGAACCTTCCCTGCAGAATTTTATCACAACCTTTTCCACAAGTCCCCCTGTTGTCTGCCAGTTAGCCACCCCCAAGAGGGACCTATGCGGGCCTCCTGACTCATTATAACAAAATTCTAACCTGAACGTGTGTCCAGCACTAGGGCTGTAGCGGAATATCGCAGCGGTAGCTATTTCCGGCGGAAACAGTGTTTCCGCAATTAGTGGAATGGCATGGCAGAGGCTTTCATTCCGCGGTTTCATTCCGCGGTTCCGCGGTTCCGCTTATTTCATTCTGCAACTTAGTGGAATCGTGGAAACATGACATTTTCGCTATTTCCGCAATTCCGCCAGCGCCAAAAAATAGCGGAATAGAGGTTTTCCGCGATTTCCGCGATTTTCCCGCAATTCCGCGATTTGCAGAATTCCGGCGGAATTAGTGGAATATTCGCAGAAAAGTCGCGGTGTGGCGCGGGCAGTTCCAAAATGGCGGAATGTAATCGCGGCGCGGTAAAAGCTGCTGCCACATCAGCCCTGTCCAGCACTGAGGGTCCCAACGTGGGCTGCTAACTGCTGGATTAACTGAAGAGCTGTCCAAGGACTGGGTCAGATTATTAAACATTCACTTTCTGTGCCCTCTGCTCCCCAAACCATCAAGCAAAAATCCTCAAGCGCACACACACACACACACCCCTCTGCAGTCCCACAGGCATACCCACAGGGAACCCCCCACACACGTAAGCTTCATACGAAACATTCATCAAACTTGCACATGCGCTCACACAATTCCACCCCACACAGGGGTGCATGCCCCTGTATTCACATAAAGCAGGTATACATCCTCCATTTCCTGCAGACCTTAGTATCAAGCTTGCACACATAAATGCATACACCAACATATTGGTCAAAGGTGAAGATAAGCTCCCTTCAGGGTCATCAACACCCTGAAAAGTCCTTTTCATTTAACCTGAAAAGGACCTTCCTGCTAGGGAACTTCACTGCGAACTGATAAGCTTGACTACTTTACAAAGAAATCTCTTGCTGTAAGAAACAAACACCACCTCTCTTTTACAAAACCTCAGAGCCAGAGAGAGAGCTACCATCTCAGGAATTGTTTCAGAGCTCAGAATTTATCAAAGCTGAACACCTCAGGGCACTAGGACCACTGCTAGCCATTCCCACACATCCCACACAGGGGAATCTTCTCAAGTATACAAATATACATGCACTCCTACTCTCACATCCCACATAGTCAAGCACACACACCAATTACTCACATCAGCACTGAAGAATGATCTCTATCATTCACAAACAATCCTTACTGTATTCCTCCCTTCAACAAATCAAACAAACAAAATGGGGGGTTTACTTCAGGCTAAATTATTCCTGCAGGGGCCAGGGACCACTGCTGCTGGTTGGGGCAGAGTGGGGGAGCCACATGGAGAGGTGGGTGAAATACATTCCTAAAAACAAGTTGGTGAATGACAGTATCTTACTCCAAGCCCTGTCCTGGAAACCTGGTCATGGTGGGGGGGGGGGAGGGAGGCTCCTGGGGAACCCTGCAGGACCCTGGACATTCTGGGGGAAGGGATAAAAGTTTCTGGGTTGGCCAGAGGAACTCTCCTCTCCTGTATGACCTTGGTGCCAGGCATTTCTCTCTGGCTTGGGTTCCCAGTGCTCCTTAAGGGAGGCATTGCCTTCTGTGGGCTCCAGGTTAGCAACCACAGTGGCCATTTTCATACGGGGGGGGGGGCCTCTGGAGGCTTGCTGGAGCCCTCCAGCAGTCCTTCCATGTCCTGCATAAGGTCAGCTACCTGCCTTATGCCCGTGGATAACTCATTCCATGTGGTCTGGTTAAGGTTGATTCGACCCATTGCCAATATAGTTTGGGGACGCAATCCCATCTATACTGCCTCTAAGAAACCTGTGTTGTCATACTGCATCACCGTGCACCCATTCCTCTGAACTGGGGCCACCATATTTGTTAGGGCTCCTATCAGTTTCTTTCTGGTTACATGGGCTTACGGGTTGTTCCCTGGGGGCCTGAGCCTCTAGAAGGAATAATCAATTTGGGCTCTGCCCTGGAACAATCACCCTCAGCACGGCCTTCATCCAGCCACTACAAGTAGTGCCCTGAGGGTCCATCATGCTGAGCCCTGCTTCCAGGGTCTGTGCATCAGTGAGGGAGGTGCTAGCTTGAACTACCCCATCTGCTGTGGGATAAATTTGCCAAACCCTGACCATCCATGAAACCACTGTGTCCTGGTTTAGCAGGCCCAATTGTTCTGCAACTGCATTTGCCTGAGTGGGAGACCACCTAACCATTTCTTTCACTTCCTTGTGAGCTGAACCCCCTCTTTCCCCGTGTGCTTGATGTCATGGCTCACTATTGGGGCTAGAGGCTCAGGCACTTGTCATACAGGATTGTAAGGGGTCTCTGGGGTGGCATCTGAAGGCAATTTAGGCTTCCATGTGGGGAAGGGTTTGAGCTCTGCCTCGGGGAAATCCTCAACCTGCAGTGCAGCCACTAAGCCTTTGTGCACGTTAAGCTCCCCCCGTAACTTCTGAATTGTTGCTTCACAGGCTTCATGGCTAACTGCTGCCTTTGCCGTCTGGTTTTGGTCTGCCAGGAAGCATGCTGCTGACCGAGCTTCTTCTAATTGAGATTTCAATCCCTCCAGCTCCCTTTATGCTTGTTCAGCCCTTGACACAGCACTAAGTTTCCCTTCCTGTGCTTTCTTAAGGACAGTTGTAAACCTCCACGTCTCCACTATTGATTCACACTTGTCCCTGTGCATCTCTATGCATTTCTCCTCTAGTCCCTTTACCCTCACACCTTCCTTTTCCAACTGATTCCTGAGATCTTGCACTAGCTCCTGTAGCTCTTGAAATTTTCTTTCATGTATGCCTTGGCCTTCCCTTAGCATCTCCTGCATGTCACAGCAGGCATACCAGACAGCCCAAGTGGCACAAGCATCCTTTTTACCTCCTTTCAGCTTAAACTTCTGTGTTTACTCCTCATAAGCCTTACACACATAGACAGCCAGGTCCTGGGTTTTAAAGCACCCTGACTGCCATGGGCATTTACCCTTCTTTCCAACCCACTTCTCTAGTTTAGATATTCCTCCCTCTTTCTTAAGTAGGGAATCTACCTAACCGATCTCAATTCGGAAGTTTGGTTGTTTGGTTCGGGAACTGAGTTCGGGTTTGGTAGTTCATTCAGGGAGCCAAGTTCGGGTTCGGTCATTCGGTTTGGTGGCGTTCAGTTCATTCGTTCGGAAATCGGTTTCGGTCTAGGTATCGCGTGATCCCGTGATCGTGTCGGAAACTGGAAATTCGAGTGCGTGCGGAGCTTGTGTTGTAAGAGAGCGTGTGTGTGTGGCTGGCTGGCTGTTTGGTTTTGTTTCGTGTGTTTTGGCTGTTTATGTGTTAGTTGGTTTGACTGTGTTGTTTTGGCTGGTTGGTGAGTGTTGGTGGGTGACTTTTGTTTGGCTGGAGTGCTTGTTTGAAAAAAAAAAATGAAGATGGTTAGCATTAAACAGGCCTGGGGGAAGGCCAAGGTGGCGGAGCCAGTGGAGAAAGAGGTTCCTGCCACTGCTGGACCTTTGGTGGTGGAGGAGGAGCAAGAGCTGGCGGGCACAGGAGGTGCTGCCACTGCTGCCAGGTTTGTAAACTTTTTTAAAAAATTTCAGGACAAGAAGAATACTATCCTTTAGAGCGAGCTCACTGGCATGTGGGTGGGTGGTGGGCAGTCAGGCACAAACTGTGGGCATCAGCGGGTGGCAGCAGATGTCTGCCACAGAGAGAGAGGGTACTGTGGGGGGCTCTTCCAGCAGTTGAGCATGAGCACCCCCACCCAAACATGTGCCAGCCATCCCTAGCAAGGGTCTCCACTCTCCAGTCGCCATCCCTACCTAGCACCCGCAAATAAGGACAGGATTTGCACGTGCCATCCAGGGTCTCTCCATTGCCATCCCTCCCTAGCACCCAAAGAAGGGCAGGATTTTCACGTACCAGCAAGCGTCTTTCCAGTTGCCATCCTTAGCACCCAAAGAAGGGGAGGATTTGTACATGCCAGCCATGGTCTTTTGGATTTATACATGCCAGCCAGGGTGACCATCTCCCGTTGCCATGCCTAGCACCTGAAGGAGGACAGAATTTGCATGTGCCAGCAAGGGGGTCTCCGTTTGCCATTTCTACTAGCACCCCAAGGAGGGTAGGATTTTCACATGCCAGCAAGGGTTTTTCCAGTTGCCATCACCACTAGCACCTCAAAGAGGGCAGGATTTGCACATGCCAGCAAGTGTCTTTCCAGTTGCTATCCCTAGCACCCCAAGGAGGGGAGAATTTGCAGTGCCAGTCAGGGTCTTTTGAATTTGCGCATGCCAGCCAGGGTCACCGTCTCCCGTTGCCATCCCTAGCACCCCAAAGAGGAAGGACTAGAGGCATCATCATAAATGCATGATATTACTTAGCTGGTGTTTATGTGTTCCTGTTTCAGAGAGGGTGAGGAGGTTGAGGAATCCAATGCGGTGCCAAGCACAGTAATAATGCACAGAGGTATAGAAGAGCAGTGAAAATCAAAACATGCAGCAACAATACACTACTCCATCTAACATTGAGTTCCAAGTACCTGGGCATTTCAGCAGTTTAGAAATCTAAACAGAGGAAGCTGTTGCTAACTAGAGAAGCAGGACAAACCTAGAATTGTCTCTCCTTACGTATTAATCAGAAAAAATCTGGGTCTACTGCTTTGGGCACCTCTTTATTGAATCAGCTGTGGAAAAAGAAACCCATTTGATGTACCTGAAAGGGGTCAACCTAATTAAAACCCCTAAAGTAGCTATATTCCATAGCGAAACATCAGGGGGTTTAAAGACTTCTTATTGACCCACTTATAGTCAGATTACTCCAGTTTATAGACTATATTCTATATCTGTGTCCTTTCTTGTTTGTACTATTTATATTTTCCTCTGGTATATTCCCAGTGCCTCATTACATATTACATATATATTCACGGTATATGGCATTCTGATATTTTCTTTATCCATTTAATTAGTAAACCTCTGGAACTCATTGTTACATGGAGTAGTATATTGTTGCTGCATGGTGCCAAGCACAGGACACCAAGGCGGAGGTCACCAGTGTGACCCCCAGACAGTGGGCAGACAAGGTACAATATCTGGCAGTGGTATGAGAAGCATACACATGGTAAGGCATGGAGACTGGAACAACAGGGAATGGATTGCCCTATGACCTGTTAAGAAGTCCCCTGCAGAGAGAGAAATGCCCACCCACCCACTTCTGTGTGGAGACAGAATGCAGTCAGGGCTTGACAGACCATTGATATGGCACTTCTTATGTTCCTATTGTGTTATGTTCTTTAGATGTGCCGGTAGGAAGGCCAGGCAGGGGACCACATCAGGGCTCATCGCTCATGTGGAGAAAGTGCATGGCAAGACAGTGAGGTGGCAGGACTCTGGCATTGCCGTGGAGCATCAACAGCACCAGAAGATGTTGGAAATGCAAGGACTGTGAGATAATTGCATCCATTTGCCTCATGCAGAGTTTACAGAGGAGTGTGAGCAGCTAATCATCAATAAGCAGGCAGGAAGCATACTGAAGCTGAAGCTGAAGCAGAACCAGAAGTGAGACGTTCTGAAAGACACAACAAAGAAGTTCCTCCTTCCAGGTTCTTTGATTCCCGGCGGCTGCTGCATTTAGATATCCTCTTTGATATCACCATGTAGGAATGCAGTCTTCACGTCTAAGTGCTGCACTTCCATTTTTCTTGTAGCTGCTATGCTGAGGAGTGTTCTTATTGTGGTGTGCCGGAACAAAGGTTTCGTTGTAGTCTTTGAAGTATTTTTTGGAATATCCCTTGGCCACTAATCTCGCTTTGTGGCGCGTGATTTCCCCTTCTGCATTATGCTTGGTCTTGAAGACCCATTTGCGTCCGACGGCCTTTTTGTTTTCAGGTAGCTTTGTAAGTGTCCATGTTTTAGTTTCATTAAGAGACTCAATTTCTTCCTTGGCAGCATCTCTCCATTTGTGCGCCTCACTGGTTTGCATTTTTTGAATGTCTTGCCATGTTGAGGGCTCCTGTGGTTCCTCCACTTTTGCTGCGTAGGAGAATCTCGCTTCTGGCACTCCTTTGTTGTGTCTTTCAGAACGTCTCACTTCTGGTTCTGCTTCGACTTCAGTTTTAGTATCAGCATCAGTGTTATCTTCTGGTTCCAGTTCTGGTTCTGCTTCAGTTTCAGCATCAGCATCAGTGTTGGTGTCAGTGCCCCCTTCTGGTTCAGGTTGATTGAACATGATCAAATCAAATGAAACTTCAGCTGCCTCTTTTATCTGCAGTTCTGCAGACTTTTTCTGTCTTGATGAACTTGGCCTCATTAGGTCTGGCATTTGATCAGTGCTTCCCTTTTCATTTTCATCAAAATAGACCACACTGCTTATCTTCACATTTCCAGTGTCAGTGTCCATTACTCTGTATCCCTTGCATCCTTGTGCATAGCCAACAAGTATCCCTTCTTCACATCTGGTGTTAAGTTTGGTCCTTTTGGCCTTTGGGATATAAGCATAGGCTTTAGAGCCAAACACTCTAATGTGCCCCACACTGGGCTTGTTCCCATGCCATAGTTCATAAGGTGTTGCTTTTGCACCTTTGGTTGGGAGCCTGTTCTGCAGGTATGTGGCAGTCATTACTGCTTCCCCCCAGTATTTGTTTGGCAGATTCGCATCCAAAAGCATACATCTCACCATCTCTATGAGAGAGCGATTTTTTCTTTCTGCTACTCCATTTTGTTCTGGTGTATGCGGGATGGTTGTCTGGTGTTCAATTCCTTTTTGCTTCAAAAATTCTTTCATCTGTTTTGAAACATATTCACCTCCATTATCTGACCTTAGGATCTGAGGTGATCTTCCAAACTTATTGCTGGCTCTTGCAACATATTCCTTAAATTTCTCCAGCACCTGACTTTTCTCTTTAATCAAGTAAGTGAACGTGAACTTGGAAAAATCATCTATGAAAGTCAATGCATACTGGTTTCCTGCAATTGTTTTTGTCTTCATAGGACCACAGATATCACTATGAATGAGCTGTAGGGGGTGCTGTGTGGCTTCCTCCTTGCTCTGATGAAAGGAGGGCCTAGTTCCCTTTCCTTTTACACAGCAAACACATCTCTCATCTTTAGTTGCACATGAGTTCATTTTAAAATGTTTAACTAGGTCTGGAAGTGCATGCAACACATCTGCATTTCTATGGCCCATCCTTCTGTGCCATTTGCTTTCACAGTTCTTATGTCTGCAATCTTTTGCAGCATTTGCATACTGATCCTGTTGCAAGCAATCTACCTTGAATAGGCCATTTGAATCCAGCATTCCTCGCATAAAAAGCTCCTTTTCCTTTGAAATTCTGCAATATTTCCCTTCAAAATGCACTGCAAAACCTTTCTGTACAGCATACTTGACAATTATAAAATTATGATCCAATTCTGGGACATATAGAGCTTCTTCAATGGTAACTTTTATTTTCTCACCATCTGCCAGATGACATACAAGTTTAGCCCTGCCTCTTCCTTGACAATTAACTTTCTCTCCATTAGCCAATCTTATAGGAGTTCTATAAGTCCTATCCAGATCAATAATTCTGTCTTTGTGCTTTATTAGATTTTTAGTTTCTCCAGAATCAACAAAGAAATCATGTGATGCAGTCTCATACTGTATTCCTTCCAAATTTTTAAGCTGAGAAGCTCGTTCCTCAATCAAGCTGAAAACCCCTTCATTTCTGTCTTTGTTCTTCGCAGAGGAGCTGGGAACTTGCTTAACTAGTTTCTCTGCAGTGTCTTGCTTCCTGCATTGATATGCAAGATGGGTTTTTTCCCCACAATTGAAGCAATGCTTAACTCTCTCACAGATTTTGCAAAAACCTTTTAATTTCCAGCTGCCTTGCAAGCAAACTCTGAAGGAATGTTTGGCTGTTCATTAGTTTGAGCCATATTAAATTCTTCAAGTTTCTGAATAACAACATCCAAAGATAGGTTATCGTGCATTTCTATTATCTGACATACTGTTTGAAAAGTTGGTGGTAAAGAGTTCAGTAGAAATGCCACTATCAATCAATTCATCTGGTAAGTTCAGCTTTTGATTTTCCAGTCTTCTGACTAGTTCAAGCAGGCCATTAACATGAGCTGAGAAATCTTCACTCTCATCCATTCTCATATTACGAACTCTTTTAAGCATTTGTATCTTTGATATATTTGACTTCCCTTGATACAGTTTCTGTAAAACTTCCCACATATCTTTTGCAGTTAACTTGTCACGTATGTGCACATGTAAACGCTGACTCACCGACATTGAGATGATCACCATAGGTTTGTCTTTTTTCTCATCCCAGAGTTCTTGTGCTGCCCCTGCATCTGTAGGTCTGTTTGTCTCCAGCATTTTCTTAAGGCCTTGTCCTCCCAGTGCCATTTTTGCATTATGACTCCAAACATCATAGTTTGTTGCTCCAGTGAGCCTCTCTGGAATGGAATGCTTCAGCATAGAATCCATGGTCACAGAGACTAAAATCTTTCTTTTCTTTTCTGCCTTTAAAATTAATGCTAGCGCTCAATTATACTCACTCTGAGTCTGCGCTGCCTTTTGGGTGTCTGGGCCCATAACCCTGTTGGAAATGCAAGGACCGTGAGATCATTGCATCCATTTGCCCAATGCAGAGTTTACAGAGGAGTGTGAGTAGCTAATCATCAATAAGCAGGCAGGAAGCATACTTAAGCTTAAGTAGCTTTATTAGGAAATACATGTAGGATAGGAAAGGCCTACATCTATACTAAGTCCTAAGACTAGGTGTGTTCAGGAGGGAAGAAGGAAGCTCTCTATCTGGTTATTTCTCAGACACACAGAGATAACACTTCTCCTGGGAGAGGAGATTGACCAAACAGGTCTTGGCTGGAGTAGAACAGATAGGATGGGGGAAGTGTTCCCCCATCCGGTCTGTCTACTCCTGATGCTTTTAGTAAACAAACAGGATGAGGTGCTTAGGGGGATGCAACCAAAGGGATGTATTTCCAGCACTTTCCTTAAGGATCAGAGAGTATCAATTCAAATTTGTTTTATTTGTTTGTTTGTTTTTCCCTAGAGACTTAACTTTACCGGGGGGGTGGGGATGAGCTGATAGTTGACTGTCTCTTGCTGCTTCTCCTTTTGCTGACCCTGGGAATGGGGTACCTGCCTCTCTCACCTGTTGCTGCTTGAGCCAAGCAGTGAGGAAGTTCTCATACCGGGCGGGGGGCACTGTGGCTGTCAGTATGCTCTGTGTTTTGTTACTGGTCCAGCTGGATGCTCCAACCTGGAGGAAGGGAGAAAGGCCATGGCCCTGGCTTTGCTGCCTTTCCGGTGAAGCTTCTCTGTTCTGCTCCTGGCTGTGCTCCATGAGCTGCACTCCCTGAGTGAGTTCTTAAGGAACAGGCAGTAGGAGGCGGGAATGGGAGCTGCTCTTGTCTGTGGGTTCGCTCCCTCCCTTCCTCAGCTCGCGGTGCCTGAACCAGCTTCCTCCTCAGCCTGCTGGGCAAAGGAATCTCTTGGCTCCCAGGTTCCCTGCTGCAGTCTCTGCTCCTTGACTGGGGCTTGGGCCAGCTCCTCTCACTGCCACTGGGTGTTTTTACACACACATTTCTCCTGCATATTTGCTGTTACATCCTGAAATTTCTGTGTGTCTAAATCACTCACCCAGATCTTTAACATCCAGATCTTTGAACTGCATAGAACTTCTTCAAGAACCTTTGTGTGTAAAAAGTTCTCCTGGTAAACTGCTTTGCTCCAGGCAGCTGTGGTCACTTGGTTTCCATGGCAGCCTGTCACATCTACAGCTGTGGCTACTTTAGGCTGCCTCAGGGCATTGTTTGTGTGAAGAATGCATCCAGGAACTGCTTCAGGGCAGTATGTGTGTGAAAAATGCATCCGGAACTTACTTATGGACTTGTAAACCCAGAAAACTGAAAAATCCAGAACTTTAACGTGTGTGTAAACATGCCCACTGTGTCGCTCACCTCCTCACCTCCTCGTGCTGCTGGTGCAATGCTGCAGTGTTTGCAGTTTGGTGGGCTTCCAAGCTGCTCAGTATGTGTGCACACCTTCTCTGTTTAGTGGCCAGCCATATGGTGCTCCTGAGGGGGTGGGATGGATCATGACACAGGTATACTGTGACTGAGCTTGAGTGCTGCCAGAAGCATGAAAAGCAGTCCGCAAGAAAGGCAGTCAGAATGCCTCAGCTGCTGCCTGGACTGGAACAGTCGGGAGTGGTGGTGCAGGGATGTTCACTCAGGTAGGGTCAAGGAGATACTGGTCTGGCTGCTGCCCCCAGGTGTGGGGCCAGGCATGGGGACTAGGCTGACTGTGGTGCCATGTGAAACCGCACATGTCAAACATGACTGGGACTGGCCCTGGAAGGAGGACAGTTGTTTATGGCCCTGGCAGGAGCAATTGCCTCTTCAGTTGCCTCTTCAAGTGGGGGAAGAGGACACGGGTGAGAATATGTTACACAATTGCCAGCCCACCCTTAAAGTTCAAAAGGCCAGCATTCCCCTTAGTTCTCCAGTACAAGGATGGCACCACCTTCCTTCCTGCTAAAGGTTGTGCAGGAGGGCATGGTGTGTGAGGGCATTTGAGAGGGCAACTGCCCCTGCCTTGTCTGCCTCAAGGCCAGAACCAAGTGTCTTTCCCTTTCTCATTATAATTATATCTGTATGCTGCTCACGTCAACAGATGGGGTATATAGTAATATTATTCTGCATCCTGGGAGCATTCTGTACAACCTGAAGCCATGTTAGACTTGGGGCACCACCATCTCCTCCTATCCTAGTGCCTGTCTGGCACCCATTGCTTGTTTCCAGGGTCTGCTCTGTCCTCTCCCCAGCTGCTGCATGCCAGTCTGTCTCTGTTATTTCAGCATGGGGTACTCTCTGCAACTTGATGCTCTGACACACTTTGGGATGCCAGTGATGCCCTGATGGGGTGATTTCTGCAAGTACAAACATCTCCTTTTCAGGAGTTCATTCATAAAAGTATCATAGGTAGAGATTTAAGAGAGCAGGTTGTAAGAAAATGGCAACCATATTCCTTCCTGATTCATGGGTAGGAAGATACCATGGGCAGGGATTTGCAAGAGAGTAGGCTGTGAGAAAATGCCACCTGCTGTGACATTCTTCAACCCCAACTTCTCTCTGGCTCCCTGCATCGTCAAGGGGTAGGAAAATTGCTCCTGCCTAAAGTCTATCCTAGGGCCAGAACCAACTATCCTTCCCCTTCTCGTTATAATTATATACAGCTATAATGCTGTATAGTCCTATCCCTGAAGCAGAAGAAGGCTGCTACTGGAGGAGGTGCTGCTGGGGTAGGACTGTTTTACCTGGGGCTGCCCCACCTCTAGCCCTGGCCCTCTGACTACCCAAAGGCTTTAGCTCTTATTTATTGGTTTTAAGGATGGGGGTCAAGGATTGTGGTTGCTTTTCTGTCTGTTTTGTCTTAAGAGGTTTTTACTGGTTTAGTGTTGTTTTTAATGATGTTCAGAGGGAATGGGATGGGGGACGTTTTGGGGGAGGAGAGAGATAGGAGGATACTGCCACAGCCCCCTAGTGATAGAGAGGGTATGGACGGGGTTAGGGAGGATCATTATATGGGGATGTACGTACTGAGGTTGGGATAAAGAAGGATTGGAGGGTTGTGGGTGGGGTGGAGTGAGGGGTGGGGAAGGGTGGGGAGAGTGGAATTTTTAGAGGGGTGGGGCATGGATGGATGGGAGAGTCTCAGCCCTCCAATGAGAGGAGAGGGTTTGAACAGGGTTGGGGGAGAGCAAGCCAGGCCCCTCCTGTGAGGGTGGGGGGGAGGGAGGCATAGGGTTCAGGGTAAGGGATTTTTTATTGGGAATGAGGGCTTCCCTGGCCATGGCCTCCCTGTGAGAGGAGGGGGCTTTGGCAGGGTTGGGGGTTCAGGGTGGTGAGGGTGGGATGTTCCAGAACCCCTTGTGAGGAAGGAATGAGCACAAGGGTTAAGGGCTGGGGATTTTGGCAGGGTTGGGGTTGAGGGGGGTAAGGCATGAGGAGGGATAGACCCCACTGTCACCTCAATGATATGGTCTCTGGAGAAAATTGTCATGGCAGACTCCTCTAGTCCATCTGGTTCCTTTTCTGGGAAGGGGGCAACGATTGAGGTCATGGGGTGGGGGGAGGTATGGTCAGGGGGGAGGATATGAGAAGCAGTTAGTCTCTATTCCCTCTCCAACCCATCCCATGACCGCAAACCTTGGGGGTTTGAGGCTGATGGGGCCCCGGGACTGAAGCTAATGCTGCTGAATGCGAGGTTGGTGGCAAATTAATCAATGTCCATCTGGGAGCTTATCCTTGATGGATCTGCTGACCTTGCATGCATAATTGAGACATGGCTGGACGATGAGTGGGGCTGATTTTGGCTGACCTCGTGCCGGCTGCGTACTACGTGCAGCATCAGATTAGGTCCAGGGCTAGGGAGTGTGTGTAGCGTAGCCATGATTTTTAAGGACTAGTCCTTCTGGAGGTTTCCAGTGATGAATTCATCGGGCATGGAGCGTATTCATCTAGTGTTTGATTTGGCAAGGGATAGATTAGGGATTGTACTGTTGTACCAAATACCCCACTGCACTTCAACATCCCTGACTGCTGTAAATGAGCTGGTCTTGGAGGTGGTGTTGAGTTCGCCCAGACTTATTGTTTTGGGGGACTTCAATATCCACATTGAGGCCAGCCTTTATGGATCAGAGAAGTGGATTATGGTCTCCATGGCAACCATGGGCCTATCTCAGGTAGCAGTGGCCCTGACACATGAGGGGACACGCGCTGGATTTGATTCTGCACTCTCTGGAATCAGGGGGTCCTATGACTGGGGATGTGGAGGTGACACCCTTGTTGTGATTGGACCATTACCTCCTGGAGTTGCAGGTCCTGATCCACTTATGCCCCCGTAGGAGTGCTGGACCTATTAGGCTGCTTTTAAACGAGGAGCGCTGAAGCGCCTCCTCAACGCCGCATTAAAGCAAAGCCGCCGGAAGTGACGTTCTCCCCGTTGCCCGCGGTGGCGGTGGCTGGAGACACGGGGCTTTGGAGCGGCGCGTTCTTAAGCCAGATAATTGAACTCTTAAGAACGCACCGCTGCAAAGCCCCATGTCTCCAGCCGCCGCCGCCGCCAGCAACGGGAGAACGTCACTTCCGGCGGCTTTGCTTTAATGCGGCGTTTGGGAGGCGCTTCAGCGCGCCCTCATTTAAAAGCAGTGTTATATTGATTTTCCCCTGGAGACTCATGGATGTAATTGGTTTCCAGAACTCTCTGGGGGAGTTTCCCACAGACCTTGACACCCACTCTGTCAAGGACCTCATCACATTATGGAATAATACCTAGACTGAGGCCAACTACATGGTGGATCCCAGGACTCTGCTCCCATCACTGTGACAACACAGGTCCCCATAGTACACGGAGGGCCTGAGGTGGCAGAAGCGGGAGGGTAGGTGGTTGGAGTGCAGGTGGTGCTGGACTCGAGTTGAATCTGACTGATTGCAGCATAGATAGTTTTTGAAAGACTATGCTGTGGCTGTGCAGGCAGCAAAGAAGGCTTTATTTGCTGCTATCATAGCACCTGAAAAATTGCATCCAGCGAAACCTTTCCAGGTGGTTAGGGGTTTTGTTATTCCAGTCTGCCTCCGCCTGGAACTGGAGGTGTCCTGTGCCTGCTGTGACATTTTTATTGACCACTTTGCAGAGAAAATTGGTTGATTTTCTCTGAGACCATTTCTGGTGCAGAGTCAAAGCTAGGTCATTTCTGGTGAAGAGTCAAAGCTGGGGGTTATGGAAGCCCATCCATGTCCTTTTGGGGGGGTGTTCGGTTTCAATCATTGTCACCCACCCATGCAGAGGAGGTGCTGGGGGCTGTTCAGGACACAAGTTGTCAATTAGATCCATGTCTGTCCTGACTGGTGAAAGCCATGTGGGAGATGTTGGGGCCATTGCTGGCTGGGGTGATCAATTCCTCCCTTTGGGAGGGCAAAGCGCCAAACTGCTTAAGGAAGCAGTTGTCCAGCCTCTACTTAAACTTGCATTGGACATTGGGCACTGGTTACCCTGCCCGCTATTGACCTCTCTCTAACCTTCCCTTTTTAAGGAAGGTTATTGGATGGTGGTGGCTCATCAGATCCAGGCACATCTGGATGCTATTGGATTCCTGGACCCTTTGCAGTCTGGTTTCCATCCTGGGCATGGCACGGAGACTGTGTTTGTGGTCTTGGTAAATGATCTTCACTTGGAGTTAGTCCTGAGAAATTGTACCCTTTTGATTTGTCTTTCTGCGGCTTTTGATATAATTGATCATGAAGTCTTTCTGACCCATCTGCAGGACCTGGCTGGAGTGGACGGGACTCCTCTTGAGTGGTTCTGCTCTTTCTTAGCTCAGAGTTCTCAGCGGGTCATCAGCGGGTTTCAGAAAGCCTATCATCTCCTTGGGATCTCTCTTTTAGAGTTCCGCAGGGTTCAATTCTATTCTCCCTTTTGTTCAATGTGTGTATGCAGCTGCTGGGTGGTGATTCAGAGGTTTGGGGGGAGGTGCTATCAGTATGTTTATGACACCCTGCTCTACCTCTCTTTTCCATCTGACCCAGGTCCTGCAGTCTCAATGCTTACCCATTGCCTAGCTGCAGTGGGGGAATGGATGAGCCCCTCTGGTTGATCGGGCTCATAACCCCAGGGTGCTTCTGGACCCCTTGCTGCATCTGGATTGCCAATTCACAGTGGTGGCCAGGAGCGCTTTTCACCAGCTCCATCTGGTGAGGAGGCTGTGGTCTTTTCTTTCAGACATGGATCTGGCCACTGTCACCCATGCTTTCAGCACTTTGAGGTTAGATTACTGCAATTCTCTGTATGTGAGACTGCCCTTGTTGATGGTATGGAGACTGAAGCTGTTGCAGAATGTGGCGGCTCACCTCCTTATCGGGATGGGTCACTGTGAGCACATAACACCAGTGCTCCATTTGTTTCATTTTCCATTTTCCATTTAATTTATACCTCGCACTCTCTCAAGTGACTCGAAGCAGCTTACAACAAAAGAAAAAATACATTCCTGGATGTATTCCCACACAGGGGGCCCTGGCTGCTGATAGTCTTCCGGCCCAGATTCAAGATGC
The DNA here is from genome assembly GCA_003113815.1 of Sphenodon punctatus. NCBI lineage: Eukaryota > Metazoa > Chordata > Lepidosauria > Sphenodontia > Sphenodontidae > Sphenodon > Sphenodon punctatus. The sequence goes on from QEPC01007587.1 coordinate 1,510,415, forward strand.
TGGAGATGACATTGAAAACAGTAAATGAGCTGGGTCCCATTTATCTGAGGGATCACCAGACTCCCCATGTCCTGTTGCAACTCCTGTGATTGGCTGGAGGTGCCATCCTGAAGACTCTGTTTTTTTGCCAGGTCTCAATTGTGAGAATGGCATTTTCAGCCATTGCATCTTCGCTGTGGAACTCCCCCAGGAGGTCCACCTGTGTTCAAGCCTGGAGGCCTTCTAGAGGCAATGTAAGACTATTATGTTCCATCTGACTTTTGGCAGCAGGGATTGAATTGGGGATTGTTAACTAGGGGGAAGGATAGGTTGGGGTGGGGTTGAATGGGGATGGGATGGAGAGGTTGTGGGGTGTTTTTATGATTGTGTTCCAGTGTTCACTGTCTCCAGGTTCTGCTCTGTCCTCTGCCCACCTGCTACACAGTGCCAGTCTGCGTTTGATATTTCTGCCCCCTGGGGCAGTCTGTGCAAGTCTGGGGGGAAAGGAAAGTGTGTTAGAAGGACATTAAAACCACTTTGGAAAGGTTTGGAAGCCCTTGGGAATGTTTCCCATTGATTTCAATGGGAAATGAATGAAAAATGAAAACAAAAGGGCTAAAATGAATGGGATGAAAATGAATGAGTTTTCCCAAATGAAAACAAATGAGGACATGAAAACAATGGGTTTTTCAAAATGAAAACTAAAGGGAAAACAAAAATGAATTAAGTCCCTGCTGTACACTCCTAGTAAGGATATCATTTAGTTACTGCAAGCTTCAAGATAATTGCCTACATTCCAAAATCAAGAGAATAACATCCTAACATGCACCTGATGATGACAGAAACATCTTACCTGTGCCCTAGAATCCAGTTAATTGATCACTACACTATCTGCTCTACTTGCTTTGCATTTTTTTGTTTTGTATGCTATAGAACAGGTGGCACTGTAGTGTCTAAACATTACTTAATAAAGCTTCAAAAAGTTAAAGATGACAAACTGATACAGACTGCATATTCTAAGGCCAAGTGAGGAACCTTTGCCTTACCTTTGCCAAAGTGGATCACTTTAAGAAACATTGCAAGTTCCATGTGCCAGAGCACCCTGCAAAAGAGGGGGGCAGGTATCAAAACATTCTAAAGGGGTTGGTGTCCATTGGAGTGGCCTTCAAACTACATATCCTAAGGTCAGGAGATTGTTACCTGGCCCTGCCAGGTTCCAGAAAACTGTTGAACCACTCTGTGTCCATGTAAGGAGGCAGGTCTAGAAAACCCAATGATGCATCAATGCACATTTCCAAGTAAGGTACCTGTGAGAGACTGCCATGAAGACAAAGAAGGTAGGCCATATTAAATGAGCCATTGGAAAAGCAGTGGCAGGCTCAATGTAAAAAGGAAAATGAACCAGAAATGCTCTGCAAGCCAGAAGCTGCTCAAACCAGGCCTAAGCTAACAAGTTTGGGGTGTTAACAGTAATGCCTTTATTTCTTGTTTTTGACAAAATAGAACATACCAACGTCTTTTTTCTGTCCACCTGCAGTGAGTAGTCCTTTTTCTTTCCAAATCAATGCTCCATGCTGTGCATATGGCAGAGCTGCCCTATTAATCTTCTAATAGAAAATGAAGGTGTTCGAGCAGTAGAATAGACCAATGTTCTTCAAGCTGTGACCCATGGTTAATTTGACGATGATAAGTGTTTTGTAGATGATGTACAGAAACAGCTGTGGCTACATTAAAGTAAGCTCCAGTGCTTCAGTTTCACTGGAACTGGTGTCACAGCCATCAAATGTTTCTTCTTAGACAAGAAGCTACCCTGCATGGCCACCCAGGAGCCAAAGAAGCCACAACCTATCTGAAGGTGGGGCAGGGGGATGTGTGTTCCCATGAGACATGGAGTATCCAATCATGGCCACACACAGGGCACTGCTGGGTAGGGATGTGCAAACAGAATGGGGTTTGAATGTTCGGCCATTCAGTTGTTTGGACTGAAAACTAAGTTCGGGTTCGTGGGTTTGGTCTGATGGAGTTCTGTCCCGTAGAACGTTCAGAAAGTTCGGTCATGGCAGAGGGTTGGGGAACTCCAGGTGGGCCCGTGGGGGCATGGCATCTGAGATGCAGCAGCAGCAGCAGCAGCAGCAGAGACCAGGAAGGCTTGGCACTTGGCACCCTGGTTTGCCTGGACAGGTAGGCTCGGCGCTTGGCCCCCTGGAGGTGCCCGTGGCACTGTGTCTGGCTGTCTGAGACCCAGCAGGAGAAGCAGAGGCTGGGAAGGCTTGGGGCTTGGTGGCTGGCCTGGCATCCCTACTTGGCTGGGCATTGCAGACTGCCAGGCATTGGTGGAGCAGCGGCAGACATTGGATTGCCCGGTAGCAGAACCCATGGAAGCAGTGGAAACAGCATCAGACAGACACCTTGATGAAAAGCAACTGCTCCAACAACTTGGCTCCTAGTCTCAGGCAGTGCGGGGAGCAAATGTCCCTGCTGTCCATCACCAGTTGCACCCGATGCAAGGTGGCTTTATGCTGAAGAAGCTGCTCAAGCATCAGGAAGGTTGATTCCACCATGTGGACAGATGCTGCACCAGCTGGTGCACTGGGGAGCCTTGCTCTGCTTGCTTCGCCCGGAGGAGGTTGCTGCTTCACCCAGAGGAGGTAAAAGAAACCGACCAGCTTCCTCCCCTGCTCAGTCAGCGAGCTAAGGGTGCCTGCCCCAATCCATTTCTCCCCCAATCCAAGAGCATCCCTGACCACCAGGTGAATGGTGTGTGTGGCTCAAGGGATGCTGGTGAAGCCCCCCTTGTGGACTGCCCTCAAGATGTTGGCTGCGTTATCAGAAAACACGCACCCTTTGGTGAAGGGTGCACCAGGCGTCACCCACTCCCTCACCACGGCGGTCAGGGCTGCCTCGATGTTCCATGACATGTGGGGGATGTCCATCACTTCTGCTTGAAGCAGGGACCACCTATACCCTGCTTTGGGACCCCTCCTGCCACTGCCAAATGCTGCATCCAGGTCCTGCCACCAGTCCGCCGTCACTGCCAGGTAGATGTGCTGAGCATTCCTGCTCGACCACACGCCTGTGATGAAGTGGGATGGTGGCACCTCCAGCCCCTGTCAGCTGCTCCCTCACCTGCTCCTTTAAAGTCCTGTACAAGGCTGGCACTATCTGCTAACTCAGGGTGGTGCGTGATGGCATCTTAAACTGGGGGGGCCCAGAACCCAATCAGGCACCTGAACCCCATGTCCCTGATCACTGAGAAGGGCTGCCCATCCAGGGCGATCATTTCCCACAACGTGTGCATGGCTTTCACTTGAAAGCTATGCAGCCCTCCACGTCCTGCAGCTGCCAATGGACTTGGAAGCTGCCCCACCCCAGCTCCTCCATGGTGGAATGATGCTGCTGCTGCTGCTCCTGCTCCTGCTGCTGCTCCTCCACCCTAGCAGCAATACCGCTCCTGCTGCTAGAGGAAGTTGGTAGTGTTTGAGCAGAATGCTTGCCCACTGATGGAAGCGGATGACTGGCCCCTACAATAGGGAACCGATAGGTGTCCACTGCCCCTGCCTGCCCGCTTATCAGCACAGCGCTGGGGCATCCCCTCAGGTACCTCATCATGGCAGTTGTGACAAGATTGGTGAGCAGCTACCCACGCTTGACCACCTTCTGGCACAAAGTGCACTTCACCTCCCTGGGATCATCTGCTCGCACCAACTGAAAATGCGTCCAGACTGAGGATTTTTTGCCCCCTCCTGCCTTCTGGACCACACTGGGTGATGCACCACTGCCAGCACTGCTAGGAGTGGCAGAACACGGTGGTTACACAGCTCTTGGAGGGACAGCCATCACCTCAGCTCCAGAAATCTCCTCCGTGGGACTAGTGTCTGCCTCGCTGTCCCCAATCACAGTGATCTCCTGTGAAGAGGAGTACTGGGAACCTGAGGCTGATCAACTGCCCACCATGCTGCTGCCACTCTCCCTGTGCCCCCTATAGCTGCTGCTGCTACTGCTGCTCCTCTACCTGCTGCCATTGCTCAGGCATCAGGCCCTGCCTCTAGCTGCTGGGGTGGGATCCACCAGACCTAGACTGCTGGGGATTACATTAATAATGGGGGATGATGGTGACCCATGGTGAACTTCAGACCCTGCCCCTGAGACACCTGCACCTACTCTTGCAGCCACAGCAGAGACAGCCACAGCCTCCTTCACTGCAGGCTTTCCAGTGCCCTACATGGCAGTGGAGGATGCTGGCAGGAGGCATCACCGAACCACACCCCAGTTAGTGCCACTGCTGGGAGTCTCGGAAGCCTGACAGCTGAAATCAGGCCTGTTGAGTTTGGGGTGTGGTGATGGGCTCGGTAGGCTGTTTTTATATGTGACAACAGTGCACCATGAACAACACTGTTAGGAACACAAAATTATGGGTAGTATGTATAAAACACTGAACAAAAGTTATCTTAGTAAGGCTGCCAGAGATGGCACGGAGATGTTTGGAATGTAAACCCGGAGAGCCTGGCTCAAAGTAAAGTAGTGTTGACAACAAATCCATGTTATCTGGATGATACCATAAGGAATAGACAAGAATGGAACGAGCTTCAGGGGGCAGAAGGTACAAAGAGAAAAAACCCAAATGTACTCAAACCGAGAACGGGGGGGTCTTGGGTGGTTTCCATGGTAATTAACCATAACTAGGTACATGTGATGAAAGGATTCAGTTAGGATGGAGACATGTCAATGGGCATTTTTACACATACCTTAAAATGCTGGTCTTTCAATCTTCTGGGTTTACAAGTCCACAAGTAAGTTCCGGATGCATTTTTCACACACACACTGCCCTGAGGCAGTTCCTGGATGCATTCATCACACACACACTGCCCTGAGGCAGCCTAAAGTAGCCACAGCTGTAGATGTGAGGGGCTGCCATGGAAACCAAGTGACCACAGCTGCCTGGAGCAAAGCAGTTTACCATGAGAAATTTTTACACACAAAAGTTCTGGTAGAAGTTCTACGCAGAAGTCCAAAGATCCAGATGTTTAAGATCTGGGTGAGTGATTTAGACACAAAGTTCAGGATGTAACAACAAACATGCAGGAGAAGTGTGTGTGTGTAAAAACACCCAATGTAAGATGAATGTATATGTGAGTAAAAAAGTTATATAACCTGGGTATTCAGTAGGGATGGGAATTCCGGATCTACCGGTATCCGATAATGCCGGTATCGGGCGTACCGGCATTATCGGATTCGGCCCGGTAATCCGGCCCCCGGTACCGGATTT
>QEPC01007587.1:1516424-1549251 GCA_003113815.1 Sphenodon punctatus
ATTGCATTGGTTTCAATGGGGACACAGCGCCCCATTGAAACCAATGCAATAAATCCGGTACCGGTATACCGGATTTAATCCGGGAAACCGGTTTTTGTGAAACCGGTAACCGGTAAATCCGGTACCCGGTAATGGGTCCGGTGTCCCGCCCCTAGTATTCAGACTGTAGGGTTGGGCGAACCCGATGTTCGGAGTTCGGACCGAACTCGGTCTGTTCAGAAGTCTGAACCAAACATCCAAACTTAACTCTCGAACAACCAAACACTTCGGTTGTGTTCAGATGAGTTTGGATGAGTTCGGGAGTGGGAAAAACATATTTTCAGGGCCCAAAATTCAGTTTCAGTTTCATTTTGGTTTCAGTTTCGGTATCGATAGCGCTATTTTTGATTATTTGGCCAAGTTCGGCCAAACCAAACATGTCTGAACCGAACCATCGAACCTGAACTTGGGTTTCGAACCGAACAACTGAACGACCCAACATCCAAACCGCGTTCTGTTCACCCATCCCTATCAGACTGCCCATGCATGCCAGCCCACCCGATATAAATTGTGTGTGTGCTCCATGCCCCTCTGCAGAGGTAAAATAAAAAAGTCCATATTGCTTACTGAACAGTCTAGACTCAGCCTTTGAGTTCCTGTCTACGTGCTGCTTTTGCTCTTCCCTACTGAATCCATACCCTAGACACCAGGTGATACTGAATCCAAACACCACAAGAACGTCACAAGACAACATGTGGCACGAGCCAAATAGCTCCATGGTAATGTTTGGCCATGGAGCCCCTGCTTGTATGAACTGAGGCAGCCAGCCATGCCAGCATAGGCACTGTGGGTAGGGGAACACTAGGTATGTGCAATTGTGGTTTGGATGTTTGGAGTTCGGTCTGAACTTGGTCTGTTCGGACTTCCAAACTGAACATCTGAACCGAACTTGAAAACGGTCGAACAGTTCGGTCATGTTTGGGTGAGTTTGGCTAAGTTTGGGGTGGGAAAAATGTGACTTCGGGCGGGAAAAACGTGACACGAAGGGGGAGGCAGCTGAGAAGCAGACTTCCTGGCACCAGGGTGGAGACCATGGGTGGTCCCAGGGCCAAATGATACCAATACCGGAAAGAAATCTTCAAATTTGGTATTGATTTCGGTGTCAATAGCGCTATTTTTGGATGTTCAACCAAACTCTGCCAAACTGAACAGCCGAATCCGAACTCGGGGTTTGAACCAAACGTCCGAACATCCAAACCGCATTCTTTTCGCACATCCCTAGGGGACACAGCCTTTACAAGTCACAAGAACTGGCCAGGAGCACTGAGGATCCTGGGATGCCCAGCAGTCATGCCACGGACATGTTAATTGCAAAGGCCAGTCCAGAGTGCTTCCCCCTCCCCTATTGTCTGTGGCAGAGGGGACTGCATTGCAGCTTGCCTCTGTGACCGGGTTAGCCATGCTGGGAGTCACCTGTTTGAATCCACACACTCCACCTGAGTGAGTGCTCTGTGGCAGTGCTCCTCAGTGGCCACATCTCCCCTCTATCATCTTGCTCATATAAAAATGTCCATCCTTGTGGCTGGGTGGTAAAGGAAGGCTGGTGTATGAATATAATCAATGGGTGATTTCAGATGTTACGCGGTTCCGATTCACCACAGTGGATCCCTGGCAGGGGTGAACCAAACAACCACCCACCGTGGTAAAAAAAAAGCCCCAAACAGACGTGACAGGACCGGGACCACGGCGGCGAATTGGGCTGACAGATCACAGCCCGGGGCAGAGCAACAGACATTACGCCGATCCTGGGCCAGGTCGTGGTCAAAGCACCCAGAAGGCGCTGGGGCGGCTCATCCTGGCTGCTGCTGTGTGCCCTTTAAATCTCCCTCCCCGGCCTGTGTTGTCGCTCATTGCCTAGCAGCAACGTTGCGAGCTTTGTCCCTGGTTGGGAATCATTTCCTTTGATTCCCGCCAGTGGTTGCCGGCCAGACGTTACTTTTTGTTGGTTCCCATCATGAATCTCTTTGACCACGCTTTCAGGAATTGTCCAGCAGGGAGCCCAGGAAGCATGGCTGAAATTGACCCCATGTGGGTATTGACTGTGGTGAATATCTGGCGGCCGCCGAACAGATGTTCAGGGTGCTTTGGTCCTGCCGCGGCATTGAGCGTGGTTCGCTGTGGTTGAGCGTGATCTCATAACGTCTGAAAATACCCTCTGTGTGTAATTCTCAGCTTGTATATTCCCCCTGTCCTTAGATGGCTGTGGCATTGCATGATGAAATGACAATGCCCAGAACTTGGTCCCTTCCCATTGGATACATGGTGGTCTTTGACTATTTGTGAAGGTTGGCAGTGGCCCATGGTCCTAAAAGCCATCCTTTGTACTGTGGTAAATACCTGAGAAAGATAACTGATCACTGTTTCTCAATTATCACTAAGTCATTTTGTCAAACATAGAGTTTGGTTCAAATTTTGTAAAAAAATGTAATTTGGATGGTTTTATTTATTATTAATTTATTTACTTATTTACATTTATTGGCTGCCCTCTCATGTCCACAGTATCCCGGGGTGGCTCACAACAAAGAAAACAACAATAAAAACTCATAAAACATCATAGCGTAAAAATTATTTTAAAAGAATAATCCCTCCCCCCCAACATTTACTAAAACCCTTCCCCAAATCACCCCCAACCTATCCTACCCTCCCACCTTCCCCTTCAAAGGTCTGGGTGAATAGCCAGGTCTTACAGGCCCGACGAAATGCCATCAGACCCAGGGCCAGGCGAGCTTCCTCTGAGAGGGAGTTCCAAAGTCGCTGCCTGGCCACCGAGAATGCCCTCTCAGTTGCGCCCCCCCGCCACCTTTTAACACAGGGGACGTCCAAGAATGTGCCCCCAGCAGACCGCAGGGATCACTCTGAGGCATGGAGGGCGAGGTGGTCCCCAAGGTATGAGGGGCCCAGACTGTGTAGGGCTTTATAGATCAACACCAACACCTTGAATCTGGCCCGGTACGCTATAGGCAGCCAGTGCAGAGTGCGGAGTACAGGTGTTATATGCTCCCGCTGCCTCGTCCCTGTGAGGCGAAGGGCTGCTGCATTCTTCACCAGCTGCAGCCTCTGAACCAGAGCCAAGGGAAGCCCCACATAGAGCGCATTGCAGTAGTCTAGCCTCGAGGTGATGAAGATGTGAATAAGATTGGGCAGGTCGGGCCCGGAAATGTATGGGCACTGCTTCCATACTAGATACAGCTGGCAGAAGGCGGCTTTAGTCACTGCCTCCACCTGCCGATCCAGATGGAGGCCTGGATTCAAAACCACCCCCAGACACTGAACCTGTTGGGCTACAGAAGGGCAGGGCCCCCCCCCACCAGAGGAGCCGGCACCTCCTTCGCCCTACCCACCACTATCACCTCCGTCTTACCAGGATTGAGCTTCAGTCTGCTCTGCTGCATCCAATCTACCATGACCTCCAAACATTGGGAAAGCAATGAGACGGCATGGCCTGGGTCAGTTGAAAATGAGAGGTACAGATGAGTATCATCAGCATATTGGTGACATTGCACCCCGAACCCTCTCACAATCTTCTCCCAGGGGATGCATATAAACAAAAGTGGAGACAATATCAAACCCTGCAGAATGCCACAGGTCAAGGCCCGGGAGCTCGATGTTTCAGCTCCCAGCACCACCCACTGGCTTCTCCCTGAGAGGAATGAGCCGAACCACCCAAGGACAGTCCCGCCCAGACCCCCCAGTTCTTGCAGCCGTCTCGGCAGCAGCCCATGGTCCATGGTATCAAAATCAGCTGAGAGATCTAGAAGAATCAAGAATGTAGAACATCCATCTCCAGGCAGAGATCGTCCACCAAAGCCACTATAGTCATCTCAGTACCATAGCCAGGGCGGAACCCAGACTGAAAAGGGTCAAGGAAACCAATACTGTTCAGATGCACCTGGAGCTGCAGAGCCACTGCCTGTTCAATAACCTTCCCTAAAAAGGGAAGATTAGAGACAGGACGGTAACTGCTTTAGCTGCGTTAAATTTTCTTTTAAACTTAGCACATAAAAACTGATTAATTTTTTTTAATGTAAAGTGATGAACTTTTAAATATTCCTGGAAACAATCTTTTGCAAGAGTTTCTAGAGTGTCATTTTAAAAATTTCACTTTTTCCCTCACAGAAGTAGATTTTGTTTTTTCTGTTTGCAGGTATCTAACTGCATAATTCCATTGGATTGTGGCCGGAAGGGGGCTGCCTCTTGCCCATAGTGCAGCACACGTTCGTGGAGCACCCGGGGCTAAATCATTCGTAGATGACCTGATTCTGGGTCAGGGTTTCGTACATAGCAGAGCAACTGCCTTGCTGCAATCTATTGAAAGTCAGCGCTCGACAAAAACTTTTGTATTGTAGCCTAAAGATATACTATCATAGATGGCACTAACTTGATTTTTAGTTTTGCAAAATGGCCATTTCATATAATCTAGGATGGTGTCATTAAAGCTGCATGGGGTCAAGTGTTGCCAGTTCAAATCCCGGGAAGGGCAAGGCATTTTTAAACATTTTTCTGTTAAAACTTTCAGAGTTAATAACTGCTGATAGTTTATATTTACAGGTTATTGATTTGTATAGTATATTGTCAAATTATGTTTTTAAAAATGGATTTCCCATGATAATCAGGAATTGTACATGTGATATTATTTTGTAAAGACCAAATGGTCAAGTAAATAAAGTTGATTGATTGATAATTCCATTAAATATGCATGGTTTTGAGATTCATGGCATATTAGTAAAATTAATTACATGGGGCATGACTATAGCAGCTTTTTCAGCAGAACTTATAGCAGTCCATGATCAATGGCAGATATTTGTGCTAACAGGTGGCTAAATGCCTGTAAATCATGATTCTTGTTGAGTCTCTTCCAAAAATCTGCCAGTTGACACTTCCAAACTAGCATCTGATCAGATTTCAATTGGGGGCTCCAACTATCAGCAACAGACACTTGAACAGCCAAGCAGTTGTCCATTGGAATATATCACCCTAAATGGAACGTAGCAATCAATCAATTGTTTATTGGAATCAGGGGCAGTGCGCATTGCAGGGCACCAGGGGCATTGCCCCTCCTGGCCTGATCCCCCTCCACATGCTCTTCATGCTTTTAAAAGAAAGAAATGGGGGGCAGGGAGAGAGAAACTCCCTCACCAAAGGGGACGGGGGGGGGGGGGGGGAAGACAGAAACCCGCTCAAGACTTGTTCCAAGTCCTCCAGTTCAGCAATTAGCTGAGTGCTAAGTGTTGTTGTTGTGCCTCCCTGGTCACATGTGCAGGCAGGAGCTGAGGGGGTGGGGGCCAGTGCTTCTAGCTGAGCCTGCTCCAAGGAATCCCTTAAGGGACAAAACTTTACAAAAGCGATTTGGGCAGCTGGACTTAGAGCCCATGCTGCCTGAATGGGGGAAAGCACTTTGCTTTTCCCATAAGTGGGGGCTGCTTGGGGGGGGAGAGAATGAGGCTTCTGGGAGTTGCTGGGGGGGAGAGAATGGGGCTGCTTGGGGGGGATAGAATGGGGCTTCTGAGGACTGCTTGGAGGGGAGATAATGGGGCTTCTGGGGACTGCTTGGGGGGAGAATGGGGCTGCTTGGGGAGAGAGAATGGGGCTTCTGGGGGCTGTTTGGGGGGAGAGAATGGAGCTTTGGGGGCTGCTTGTGGGGAGAGAATGGGGCTTCAACAGAGCTGTAACAGTGAAGCATGTTTTGGGGGACAAGTGGAATTGCTCGCTGCTGCTTTTGTGGTGTGCTAAGACTTCATATATTATGGTTCAGCTGGTTTAAGATCTGGTTTGCTTTTGCTTGTTCTGTGTTCGTGTTTGCATGTGCACTGCTAATTTCCCCCTCTCCTCTCCCAAACTCCTCAAGCATGTGCAAAGGCTGTGGCCATTTTCTGGTGCCCTCCACTGGCCATGGCTGCTTTTGGTTGAAATTGGTCTCTTTCTTGGCTGTTTTTGATGTAAACTGTCTGCTTTCTGTTTTACAGGTGGGGGACCTAGGGTCTTGGATGGAAAGTTTCTAATCTTTGCTGAAATGTCCCTTGCATTTTAAAATGCCCCTGCCCTAAGCAGTTTGGTGGAATGTTGTGGCATGCTTTTTCACTAATAGCTAGTCCTTCCATGAATGTTCCATATTTAGTTTCAGCAGAAACTACCTATACAGAGACCTGTAACTGGCCAAACTTTTAAAAAAGGACTGTATGCTTGGACAGGTATTTGGCTGCCAGGGATATGGTGTAAGTACTGGGATGCTGGTGTCAATGGGCCTGGTTTGGTAGCAATGCAGCCATGAAACTGGCCAAACTTCTTTTAAAAGGCCTGTTTTCTTGGCAAGGCATTTGACTATTGGGGATAGGGTGTAGCTACTAGGGATGCTGGCTTTGGAAGGGGAGTTTTTGGTTGCTATATAGGTCTGCAACTGCTCTCCTTGTGAACAGAGGAGAAAGTAGGTAGGATCATGGCAGAAGAGAAGGCTTCAGACAACAAGGAGACCTCTTTTCCCTGTCCCCCACAGAACCCATCTCTTCCCCTTCCTCTTCTCATGTACCAACACCAAACCCTTTCCCTCCTACTTCTCCTCTGTCCTGTCCTCTTCCCTTTATTATTATTATTATTATTAACATTTATATAGTGCCAGCCATGTACCTGGCACTGTACAGAACATAGAAATAGATGTGGTCCCTGCCTGTGCCTTACAATCTAAAATACAAGGAGGGGGAGACAGGGAGAGGGGACAGTTGGAGAGACAGGGAAGAAGACAAACCTTCAGGTGGATGCGAAGTCTCACGTGTGTGTGCTTGGCTTGGTTAGAATCAGGTTGGTTGCAGCAGTCTGAAGAGGAGGACAGACGGTAAGTATATGGGGAACGGCTAACAGGCATTGGGAAAGGCAAGAGAATCAAGGCGTTGGGAAAGGCAAGAGAATCAAGGGTTAAGGAGAGAGGGGTGTTAAGAGCGGAGATGGCAGAGTCAGGGGAGGAAGAGGATTAAACGGGGGGATAGATAGGAGGCAAACTCCATGGGGGTAATGGCCTGCATATTGCGGAAGGGGTGTGGAGAGGGGGATGAAAAGGATGCCATGAAAATCAAGGATTCGAGGGTTCAGGATAAAGGTAGGTGATGGCAATGTAATCTATTTTTGTAACCTGCTATGGTTATTTGAACCCGGTGGGAAAGAGAGAGTGGATGGGACCCCAGTAAGAGGGCTCTCTATCCCCCAGTGAGAGTGATTCACACAGCAGCAAGGAGTTCCCAGCGTTAACTAATGTAATGTCCATCCAATGTTAACCCTGGGAACTGCTTGCTTCTGGGTTAAGCCATGCCACTGGCCTACTGCTGCCCCTGGCTCCACCAACTGTTTCCCTGGCTCTGCCCCTAGGCTCAGCGGTGGCAAAGCCGCTGGCAGTTGATACAACCCATCCACTGCCCCACCAGTGTCAAAAACCACCAGCCACCACTGATTGGAATATAAGTTTATACTATGATCCAGCAATGAATAACAGATAACAAATATAAAGGTGAAAACATGGCAGACAAAGATAACACCTTACTTACTAGACAAAAATCTCTGCCTCAAATATTCTGCCTTAAAAGCAAACAAGACTAGCCTCAATAAAAACTGCTCATTATCCTGTTGCATTATCCATATGGTTTTCTCACAGACTGAATAAGCTTTTTAAAAAAACCTGGTACATCAGATAGGAATTGCAATCTAATATCATGATAAAGTGGGCACAGAAAAAAATAATGCACAATGTCTTCAAGGTCTTTTTTACAATACGAACAAACACTCATCTCTTTAGGAATCCCTAAGCAAATGGAATATAGCACAAGTATGGTGCTTTACTTATGTGGTATTGGTACCACATAAGAGCACTTGCTTATAACCTTGAAATATATCATTCCAGTTATTGTATTTAAGTTTATTTATTTATTTCATTATATTTCTACCCCACACCCTCCTGCTCACAGTTGTATAACTTGGTGTCTATTGCTTAATAATAAATAAAAGCAGATTTTTGGAAAGTTGAGTCACAAGGAGGGCTTCATACATTTGCACCTTTTGGCTGATTGCTCCTCCTTTTACATCAACGTTAATCAGGAGCAACTCAGTGAGGCATCAGAATTGCACCAGAGTAATTAACTGAGAAGAGAATTGAACCACTAGTCTTTAAATGAAGGTGAAAGCTCACAGAAATATATAATTTATGAAGAAATAGGAAAGAACCTTTTTAAAACTAACTTGTTTTTTTCTGATTTTATGGGCCTCCCAGGGCCATAAAGCTTTCCCTTTCTTAACCCCCAAAGAAAAACCAGTCCTAAGGATACTGTGTCAAAATGTTATGTCTTGGGGGGGGAATTGAAAAGACACATTCAGCAGTGTCAGACGGGCTACAAGAGGAGTGTTTGTTTAACTCGATGGCTTTTTTAGACTTGTGTGGATTTAAGTCTCTGCCCATTTTGAGATATAACTTTTTATCCTCCTAAGCATGAAGGAGGAAAATCAATTTGGAAGACAAGTAAGTGGATTGTCTTCATGTAGAATAACTATTTTAAAAACAGTTTTGGAAGCGACAGGTGAACATTCCGAATCTTAAGAAACAAGGTGCTTTTACACAGACTGCACCCACACCTCTGCTCTGTCTCACCCTCGAGTGACCCATCCATTTAAAGGTGGGCTGCCCGGGCATGAGGCAGAGCAGGCACTGCCTGCTCTGGACCAACTCTGCTTGTGGTGCTCCAGAGCACTGCAAGCAGAGTGGACATCCAAACCCAGACCAACAGCCATCTACTCAGCAAATGATTCAGTGCAGCTCTGCTTCAGGCTGGATGTTGCCATGGCTATGCCATAGAACTGTGTGCAGCAGCTGATCTACCTCCAGTTCTATGGCATGGGTGAGTGGGCACCATGTGGTCAGATTGTGGGTCACAGCAGCTGTGTCCATTTAAACTGAGTACCATTGGGGCTGCAGTGCTGGTCACCCCTGGAGAAGGTCTAGGGAGTGGTCTGTCTAATTTTTATTTCCTTGCATTTATATGCCACCCCATCCTCCATAAGCATCTCAGGGTGGCTAACAGCAATGTGTTTTTTCTACAGCCCCATCACACAACCCTTTTTCTTCCCACCCAACAACAACACTGATGATGATTTGAACTCAATGACCACTGGTCTCATAGGTGAGAGTCATACCTCTAGACCAACAAGCCCAATTGACACCCACTCGATTTAATGGACAATGTCAATAGTTAACAACAGGCCATTTAACTGACTGGTTTAACCCTTTGTTTTGCACACTCTTGATAGTAAGTTGTTTTTAATGGTGTATTGACTGTTCATAATAATTTGAATGAGAATGTTTATTTGGGTGTAGCCATTTTACAAAGAGAGCCTTCAGCTGTGTGGGTTTTCACCAGCAAATGATTACAAAAGATATGATGCTAGAAGGTGCCTTTCTCAAGAGGTATAAATCACTCATATTCCACTGAAATTGATGGAGCTTTCCAATTAATGTCAGCTTAGAATCTGACTCGGTGATGCTCAGTCCAGTTTCTGAATGGGCAAATAATTGGGCAAACATTTATTCAACATTCGCCCTGATGTAATTCATTTAGGGCCAGTGCAGCGACTGAGCAATTGGGTTAGGAAGTTATAGAATTAGAGATGTTTGGGTAGCATTTTATTAATTTCTCAAACTACTAGAGGAAAAACATCAGGGATTAGCAAGTTAGCACTTGCATAGGTCATTAATTTCCTCAGGGGTGTTGTGAAGATTAATTAGTTAATGTTTCTACAGGGCTTTGAAGACATAAAATGTTATGTTAGTGGCAAACGTTACAATAAAAATTATTGAAATTTAGCTTCACAAAAAAATACACAAAGATCTAAACCACAAAGAATAGATGCATGTGGTTTATCACACATAGATAAGCAATAAGGGTTTTGCAAAAGAGGATGTATGCCCTGACCTCTAGCAGGACTGGATCCAGGCAAGTGTATACTGTGCAACCACACACAGGGCCCCAGCCCTTTGGGGAACCCTCAATACATTAGGTTCATGAATATTCTTGAGAGGACACGTGTGAGAGAATTGCTGGTATAAACTATGGGTCCACAGAACTTCAAATGTGGGAAGTCCCGGCCTAGGCCTGCACTTACAAATGAGGCCCATGAGTAAATTGGAAATAATAGCCTATGCACAACATGCAGGCCTACAATTCAGGGGCCCAGAGCCCTGCAAGGAAGTTGTGTTTAACTGAACATCAACAATTAATTATGGTATCATTTTTCTTTTTGTAATGGGTGAGTCAGTATGAGTCTATCAAACATTCCTAAGTTGGGGGGAGGTTGTTTCGCACTTGACCATTTGGCACAGAGCCCCAGCTTTCCTTGGTTTGACACTGATCTCTAGAGTTTATTATTTCTGATGCTCCCCACCTTGCTATCCCAGTCTACCCTTCTCAAACATGGGTAAGGACAAAGACAGTTCTTTTCTCCAGTGAGAACTAATTTCCTGAGCAATCTAATACACAGCTAATGGAGCAATTGTCTCTGGCCATGATCTTGTCAGCTGCTCTGCATAGCCTTTTCAAATAAATAGGTCTTCACTTAGTACAGGTGCCCTCTCTCAACAAGCCAGTTTTCAGGATTATGACCTAATAATTGCTTGAAGTCAACCCTTTTGACTTACAAAGGAATATCGTTCCATCCATGAATAAACAGCTCAAAAGATTAATTTTCATTTTATTTATTTATTTAAAATGTTAACCTGTCCTTCCTTTACGGCTCAGGGAGGCTTATAATATTAAAAAAACCAAAAATAAAATAAAATTAGGGGTGTGAACCAGGGACTCATTTTGTTTTTCATTTTTTGTTTAATTTTCATTATTAAAATCTTTGGCCACTTTTAAACGAGGCACTTAGAAGCACCTCCGAAGCCCTGCATTCAAGAAGCAATTTGCGCGGGGAGTGTTTACATGCTCCCTGCACTACCAGAAGTGACGTGCTGCCTGTTCTTGGCAGCGACAGCAGTTGGAGAAGATGAAGCTTTGAAGAGGCGCGTTTTGAAAGCCCCTCTTTGCAGGCTTTCAGAATGCGTCTCTTCAAAGCCCCATGTCTCCAGTCACAGCCATTGCTGAAAAACAGGCGGCACATCACTTGCAGTAGTGCAGGGAGTGTGTAAACACTCCCCGTGTGGCTTGCTGCTTGAATGCAGGGTTTCAGAGGCGCTTCTAAGTGCCTCATTTAAAATTGGCCTTTGTGGTGGTGGTTCATTATCGAGAATTTTCGTTTTTCATTTTCATTTCCATTAGTTTCAAAGGGAAATTGATTTCTGGATGTAACATAAAAT
Source organism: Sphenodon punctatus (assembly GCA_003113815.1). Lineage (NCBI taxonomy): Eukaryota > Metazoa > Chordata > Lepidosauria > Sphenodontia > Sphenodontidae > Sphenodon > Sphenodon punctatus. Next base: position 1,527,787 of record QEPC01007587.1, read on the forward strand.
CTGATTTACATTGAATTTGGATAGATTGTACCCACCCACCCCCTTTACAGGCATCATCCCTGCCAATTTCCATAAAGGTTGGCTAAAGGACCCCAAATTTTGACATTTCGGTGGAACTGTAAGACCTGGCTGTTTGCCCAGGCCTTTGGGAGGGAGGGGGGGGTGATTTTTAATCCCCCACTTTATTTATTTATGATTGCACACTGCCCTGTTTTATTGATATATTTTATATTTGTATTTTAAATGTTTTAAAACTGTTTTTATTGTTGTTAACCGCCCCGAGCTGCATTGCAGGATGGGGCGGTATAGAAATCTATGAAATAAATAAATAAATAAATAAATTTATAAGCAATTGAAGTGTTATGGTTTCTGCACATGTTTCCAGCTTTAACGTCTTTATTTTCCATCCAATCTGGATGAAATTCGGACTCAGTGGCCCCACTCCTACAGCCTGTGGATCCCACATGGAGCTGTGTGTGCACACAGCCACACAGGAAACATGCACATGTACATTACTAGCATATTGTGCCATGCGCAAACCCCACATAAGTGCACACATGCGGGGGATTTTTGGCTATGGGACTGGGGCCATAGTAACACTCATGCATGGTACCATTCCTGCTAAATTACAGAAAGATTGGATGAAGGGTTCTGATTTGTTAAGAAATTTAATCTTTTCATGGTTTCTGCACACATTTCCAGCTGTACTGTCTTTGTTTTCCATCTATTTTGGATGTAATTTGGACTTTTTGTACCCCTCATGCAATAAATCATTACTGTCAAATTTCAGAAATATTGGATGAAGTGTCCTGATTTTATAAGCAATTTAATCATTTCATGGTTTATGCACATATTTACAGCTGTATCATCTTTGTATTCCATCCAATGTGGAAGTATTTTGGACAGGTTGTTCCTCTCAATGACGGCCACTTTTACATGAGGCACGTAGAAGCACCTCTGGAGCCTTGTATTGAATAGGAAAGTCATGTGGGGAGTGTTTACACACTCCTTGTACTACACGAAGTGAGATGCAGCCCGTTCTTTTCAGCAGCAGTTGCTGTAGACGTGGGGCTTTCAAAGAGGCACGTTCTATAGAACTGAAAATTGAGGACTATAGAACGTGCCTCTTTGAAAGCCCCACATCTGCAGCTGCTGCCACTGAAGAAAATGGGCAGCACATCACTTCCAGTAGCGTGGGGAGCGTGTAAACACTCCCCGCATGGCTTTCCTCTTGAATACGGGGCTCCGGAGGTGCTTCTAAGCGCCTCATGTAAAAGTGGCCTAAGGATCAACCCTGACAAATTTCAGAAAGATTGGATAAAGGGTCCCATTTATATAAGTAATATAATTTTCATAATTGTTATAGAAGTTGTGCAAATACTCATCCTGAAAATGTGGATACAAAAAGAAAAAATTCCAGGACATAACCAGGCATTGGGGAGAAAATATAAACTTCTTCCAAACTGCACAACCCCCACCATTGCTAGATCTTGTGGGAGTCGTAGGCCACAAGATGTGTTTGTGTGCTCTGTATGTGTGATTGTTTGTGCTGCATTTTTCAGCCTCACTGAAAGTGTTCATAAAAGCAGAACTCTGCACCTACTCTTCCCCCATGTATGACATCACAGGCTTTGGGGTGCCAATGACTGAAGCCTCTGTCAGTGCAAGTGTCTCTGGAAACTGCTCATCCTCTGCTTTACCCACCTCCTCCTGTCTTCTTCACCCTCTCTACAAGTGCTACAAAAAACAGATCTCTGCATCTCTTAAAAACTCTATAATTTAAACAGAAGCAACACCTGCAAGTGATTCAAGGAAATTTGTAACTGCTGTTAAAACTACAAATCTTATATTGCTTATAAAATTGGGAATTGCAGAAGATGCAGAGTGTACACCAGGGGAGCAGGTGTGTGTGTGTGTGTGTGTGTGTGTGTGAGAGAGAGAGAGAGGGCACACAGACAGAACTAGAAGCAGTAGCAGGCAGGCATTGCTGGCACAGACGTTGGCATTGGTACCCCATGATGTGACAGGGTATCAACTTGAAGCAAGCACCCCAGGGGCCGGGACTTCTGTGTGTGTGTGTGTGTGTGTGTGTGTGTGTGTGTGTGTGTGTGTGTGTGTGTGTGAGAGAGAGAGAGATGCACTGGCAAGATGCATGTTGGTGGTGTGACTGGTTTGAGGAAGTGAAAAGAAAAACACTGAGGTTTGGTAAAGTTTTGCTCAAGAGCACAGTGTTCTATGCCACCTGATAATCAGAGAGATGAGCAAAGAACACTGAAAGCAGACTTGGTCTGGCCTTAAAAAGCTTCTCAGTGGCCTCCCCACAGCCCCTATGATTGATTCTGGGATACTGGAAGAATTGAGCAATCACAGGGTACCATGCGAGTGTCTGGAACCTGCTTATAATGCTCGTTGGGCAGCGTAGACATCAACCAGGTCTTCTGGCTCCATGCTGTCTTCTCCCCTATTCCCTTCCAGAAGTTATTTACTAGTTTTTCACTCCAAAATGGTTGTCTGAGGGACAGCCAATAACGAAATAATAACAAAAAACTAAATATTATTTTCATATTTTTTTTCATTTTTGTTTTTATAAAGATGAAAACAAAAATGTGATTTTTGTTTTAGTTATTATAAAAATTAAATGTACACTCCTAATTAAAATACATTAAAATCCCTTTTAAAAATACACCTTCACCCCTAAACCCACCTGCACCAGCCCCTATCCCCACCTCCCAATACCTTGCCAAAAATGATTTTAAACTGCCTCTGGAATATGCTCAGGCGTGGGCTCTGATAGCACTCCAGGGGAAGGGAGTTTCATAATACTGGGGTGGCAACCAAGGATGCCTCTCTGAAGGCCCTTGTTTAGGTACAACTGATAGTTCCATAAATTTACTTTGTCGTCCCTTTTTTCTGGCCCCATTTTTTTTTTTTAATAATTGGTTTAAATTGGTTCAAATTGTTTATATGGTTTTTACTTTTTGTGAAGCACTCAGAGTATAAATAAAATGTTATTATTGTTGTTGTCATCATCATGAAATCTGGGTAATGAGTTGGGCCAGACTACTTCAATGACAGGGGTCCAAATCTCCTTCAAGTCACACGGTTGGCCAATCATCATCACTTCAGGCTTGAGTGGATGCATCTTCTGTCGGCTCACCCTCATCCAGTCCCCGACAACTGCCAGGCATTGTGAAAGCACTAGGGATGGACTTTAGTATATTTACTTCTGTTTAGTATTCATTTCTTTTACATTTTTGTTTATTTTAGTATTGGTTTTGTTTCGTTTCTGTTCTATTTTCCATTGAAGTTAATGGAACCTTTTAGCACTGAAGTCAGTGCGAGCCTTTTCCCATAGAGTAGGAGTGGGGAACCTTTTCCCTCCCGGGGGGTGGGGGAAAAGAACTTTGAAAGCTTGCACAAGCTCCGAGGAAGTTGGGGAGGGGGTACTTAAGGGATGTAATCAAGGAAAGGAGGGCCCAAATCATGGATCTGTGCCATGGAACTGTCTCCTATTTTTCTTTGCATGACCTCATCTCTGCTCCCTTTCCTGGAGTTCAGTTTTTAGTGGTTGTAGGAAAGAACTGGATCCAAGTTTCCAGATTCAGGAAGTGGAAAGGGGCCAAACAAAAAAAAAAATTGTCATGGGCCGAACATGGCTCCTGGACCTGAGGTTCCCCACCCCTTCCATAAAGGTTAATGGGGGAGGAGCCATGGGGTTTCTAAAACGAGTAAAGTATCTACTAAAGCCAAGTGTAGTGTACTTGTCTGGGAGGTGGCACTGGGTTTGGGGGGGGCGGTAAATGCGATGGGTTGGGTGTTTTTAGTGGGTAGGGTGCTTTACAGGTGACTGGGGGCTCAGGGGTGACTTGTGGCTCTGGGCTATGATGCTGTGGGGGTCAAAGGGGTCTGACTGTACCTAGGTTGGATGGAGGCAAGGGTTAAGGGAGGGCTGACACTGGGGGGCAGAGGGTACTGGGTTTGTGAGGAAGTGCTGGGGGATTCTAGTTTGATTTGTTTCTCCATGACAATTGTCTCTCTAAGCCCCTCTGCCTGATGCCCCTGGGCCCCCATCCCACAGCCACCTTGCCTCACCTGAGCTGCATCCTGAGATCAACTTTGCTTTCTGCTTATCCCAAGCCACCTTCTCGACCAGTGGCTTGGGAAAAGAAGAAAGCAAGGTTGATCTTAGGATGCAGGGGAGTGAGATGAGGTAGCTATGGAGTGGTTGGGGGTGGGGTGCTGAGACTGGCCAGGGAGGGCTAGCAGTAAGCCAGTCTGAAGAGTGGATCTGGGAGACAGAGCAGAATGGGAGAACAGTAGCACTGCCAGAACCTGGGTGAAATTGACTGGGCTGCAATTAACAAGTGGGGAATGATGCAGAGCAGTGGGGAGCAAGCTGAACAGAGCCCAGCAGATCGCAAATGGCAAAGGAGACTTTTTCAAAATCAAGTACCAAACAGAATGTTTGTATCTGCTGCTTGCTTTAGTACTATTATTAATACTAATTGTCTCAGATTGTAAGCCCTAGGTGCAGGGATCATGTCTATTTTATTACTTTGTAAAGTGCCAGGTATACCGCTGGTGCTATATAAATGTTTGTTAATAATAATAAATTAATAACTAAAGGGTCTACTTTAGATATAATACTAAATTAGTATTCCCATCCTTAGTAAGCACCAAGACTGTAGGACCTGGGTCTGGTGAAAAAGAGGAAGAGCTGGGTGTCACCAGCTTACTGATGGTACTTCACTCTAAACCTCTAAATAATCTCTTACAGAGCCTCAGACAAACATTGAACGAGAGGGGAGACAAGTTGGAATCCCACAGGACATTGCAGGGGACATCCCGAGGGGACAACAAGCAATCTCCCATCACAACCTGCTGGGACAGGAAAGAAGTTCATAAAGGCAGAAAGGGGTGGTGTCCTACTTTCTAGGAATGTGCGAACAGCTTTCAGTTAGGGTTCGGCCATTCGGTTTGGTTCTTGCGTTCGGTTCGGGAGTTGGGTTCGGTTGTCCGGTTCAGGTTCTGCCATTCGGTTCGGTCATTTTCAGTTTGGCGTTCAGAAAAGTATCGTGAGAGCGTGTGATCATGCCAGAAACAGGGAACTCGAGTGCATGCGGAGCTGTGTGGCGAGCGAGTGTGTGTTTGACTGGGTGGCTGTTCGGGTTGTGTGTTTTGGCTGTGTTTGGGTGTGCTGTTGTGGTGGTGGTGGTTGGTGAGTGTTGGTGTGTGTTGTGGGTGACTGACTGTTTTGGCTGTGTGTGTGTGATTTTTTTTTTTTTTTTTTTTTAATGAAGAAAGCTGTGGTGTTTATTACCCAGTTGGGGGCCAACTTGGTGCTTGAGGAGGACAAGGAGGAGGTGGAGGCGGCTGCTGCTATACTGCATCTCCAGTGGTGATGCCCGGATCCTCGGAGGAGGAGGAGCAAGTGGAGCAAGGTGTGGCCTCAGGAGGTGCTGTCAGGTTTGTAAACTTTTTTTTAATTTCCCTACGCACCCCCAAATAAGGGCAGAATTTGAACGTGCCAGCCAGGGGCTTTCTCTTTGCAATCCCCAGCATCCCCTAGCACCCCTGGAAGGGCAGGATTGGCATGTACCAGCCAGGCACAGTCCTCTAGCACTAGCAGCATCCCCTAGCACTCTCTGTTTGCCACAGAGAGAGAGAGGGAGGGTACTGTAATGTGGGGGACTCTGACATGAGCAGCACCCCCGGCCAAACATGTGCCAGGCTAGCAAGGCTCTCCAGGGACTCTCCAGTTGCCATCCCATTCCCTACGCACCCCCAAATAAGGGCAGGATTTGAATGTGCCAGCCAGGGCCTTTCTAGTTGCAATCCCTAGAACCCAAGGAGGGAGGACTAGAGGCATCATCTTAAATGCATGGCATCTTAAATGCATGACACTTGTTCCTGTTTCAGAGAGGATTCGGATTGCGTCCCCAGCACTGGTGGCAGGCCACGGAGGACACACAGGCAGAGGTCAGCAGTGCCATACCCAGACATTGGATGGAGCTGGGACTTTGTGGACTGCCTCCAGGTAATGGAAGACCGACTGGTGGAACAGTTCCAGTCGGTCGACTTGAGGGACAAGAAGGTAGAGGCGTACTCAGAGTTCATCTCCAAGTCCGTCTCCACTGAGGGGGTCGACCTGGAGCTATTCCGCCAGTCAGTCTGCAACTGTTGGGTGGCCGTGGCAGGGTCCATAGAATATGCTGTCCAACTCGCCTATGAAATGCCAGAAGATACGGCCCTTGCCCCTAGGTTCCCTGCACCACTCATGCCTTTCCCCCAAGTTCCAGGGGGCAGACCAAAAGACTAATTAGCTTGTTAGTGCATAAGTTTCCTTTCTATTTAAAAATGTTTGGTTTTGGTTTTATAAATTGTTGTTGTTTTATTAGTTATATTTGTTGTTGTTGTTGTTGTTATGCAAGCTGACCTGTCAGATCTTTTATCCCTCTGGTTTTAAATTCTGGCTGGCAGGTGGCAGAATCTCATATAGCTTGTAGATCCCTACCAGCAGCACCTGCCACCCCATGTAGCGTAGTTATTAACCCAAAGATGTGCTGTGTCAGCAGAAGGGTCTCAACTTGCAGACAGCACCCAAGGAGGTGCAGGGCTTGTGTTTGTGTGGGTGGGTGTGACAGAGACAAAGAGAAACAGGCTCCTTTGTAGCGGGCAGCAGGCGGAGGGAGCGGGTGGTCGGAGGGGCTTTTATATCCAGCAGCTTCAGTGGGCATCCACAGGTGTGTGCGGAGGAGTAGGTTGTTGGTGGCAGGGGGGTCAGGCTGGCGTGTGGCATGTGGCTTCTGGATGCAGTGGAATGGATAGCAGCCCCCAGTGACTGAAATGATGGTCCCAGAATCTCGTTGATGGTTCCTTGGATGGGCGGGCATGACTGATTCAGGTACAATGGAATGACAGCCTATGTGAGTTTAATGATATATGTCCCTAGAATTAGTGCATGGTTGGGCACACTTCATTCAATCAAGTGATAGGTGGTAGCAGCAGGTACAATAATGCACACAGGCAGGCAGGCACATAATCTCATACAGCTTGTCGATCCCTACCAGAAGAACGTGGCACCACACGGAGTGTAGGTAAGGTACATTGACCCCAAGATGTGCCAGCAGAAGGGTTTCAACTTGCAGACAGCCCCCCGGGAAGGGCAGGGCTTGTGTCTGTGAGGAGGTGCCAGAGAGAGAGGCTCTTTGGCAGTGGGCATCAGGTGTTGGTGGTCAGAGGGGCTCTCTCATCAGCTTTAGCGGGCATCTGTGGTGGGTGCAAAGGAGTAGACTGGTGAGGGGACAGGCTGGTGTGCGGGCACTGGTGGCCAGTGGCCACTGGCCATTGACAAGTCAGACACGAGCAGCGGCAGCACCCAGATGATGGGTCTTGGAAATGGAGTGACTGCTTCTGGATGAAGTTGAGTGGAATGACAGACCCCCGTGACTGGAACGATGGTCCCAGATTCTCGATGATGGTTGTTGGGACTGGCATGACTGCTTCAGGTACAGTGGAATGACAGCCTATGGGATTTGAATGATGTCCCTAGAATTAGTGCTTGGTTGGGCACACTTCATTCAATCATTGATCAGTCATGTGATAGGTGGTAGCAGGTACAGGGAGGCACACAGGCAGGCACATATAATATGTTGTGTGTTTATTTCCATCTCATTCTGGTAGGTTTGATGCTGGATGTGGCCAAGGGTATTGAGCATGAGCACAGATGAGAGCTCTCGCAGGTTCTGGAAGGTGGCAACTTGAGCTGGATGCACCTCTCCCCTTTTGTCTAGCAGCGGGCAGCCTATCTCTCTATGTCCATGTACTGCAGGTGACAGCATGGGTGGGAGTGTGTCTGTCTCTCCTTTTAGCAGTGGGGAGACTTTCTCTCTCTCTCTCTCCTTAGCCTAGACAGGAGCTCGATGCCATCAGGACAGGCATGCCATGGGTGTGCGCAGTTCCTTGGCCAATGGCCACAAGCAGCAGGTTGCTACTACCTTGTGGAAAAGGTTTACCGTGCTGGCTCCCATCATTCACGCTGCATCACCCAGCGTCCCATCCCCACATGGACTTGTCTCATATTCCTAGAAAGGGTTAGGGTGGAACTGTCACTCTCAAAGGGGAGAGTGTTGCTTCTTATCCTAGCGAGGAGCTCGATGCCATCAGAGCAGGTTGTTGCCTTAAACACTACAGGGTGGCTTAGTTTGATGGAAGAAGGGGACCCTGGCTCTCTGTGAGAGTAATGATGGCCCCAGATGCATCATGGTGGGTCCTGGGGCTAAGGTGGCAGCTTCTAGATACATATTGGCCACAGCCCTACCTGCCTGTAACTTGGCTCCAGGACCCTGACAGTAGGTTCAAGGGCTGGAGTGCCTACTTCTTGATGCTTTGCAAAATTGGCTCTCTGTGCGAGGAATGATGGCCCCAGACTCATCATGGTGGGTCCTGGGGCTAGAGTGGCAGCTTCTGGAAATTGGCCACAGTCCTCCTTGCCAGTAACATAGGCCCCAGGACCCTGAAGGCAGGTCCAAGGGCTAGAGTAGCTGCTTCTTGATGTAGTTGAAGATTAGCTCTTTGTGCGAGGAATGATAGTCCCAGACCCATCACGGTGGGGGTTCCCTCCAGGATCTGGTGTTTGGCCTGTGTGGTGGTGGGAGCCCATCACGTACTGATGAGTGCACACTCCTTGCTCTGTGTGTTCCCTCCTGGTGGCGGGCAACCCTTTGGGGGGCCCCTGGCTCTGTGTAGCCCCAGATTTTCCAAGCAGTGTGTTTGTCACCCACCACGGGCTCTTGGATGGCCTGTCATTCTTGCGTTGCCTGAGCCATGGCTGTGATGGGGCTGGCCCATGGCATCGCTCTCCATCATGCACATGTGCATGGACCGGTGCTGGGTGCTGGCACCAACTCCTCCCTGCCAGCTTTTGCTGCCCTGCAGGCCTTAAATATGCTTCCCTCCATGTCCTGAAGTCGCTCCCCATTGGTCATGCTCCTCACAGGTACTGTCCCAGCTATCGCTGCTCCTAGCACCCCCTATTGGTTCCCCCCATCTGCACTGTTCCCAATGGATGGGCAATGGGAAAGATGTGCTGCTGACCATGAATCCGGCCTGTTTCTGGCCCACATATTTCCCACCCATGTTCCTGCTTTATCCCCACCGGTGGGGTGATGGCATGGGTGACCCGGTGGTTATGTATTTGGGGGAGGTGGGGTTGTGTGATGGTTGTCTCCTGATAACCCCCTATGGGTCCTTGTGCCCATTCCCTTTCTCCCTTTTCCTTCTCCCTTCTAGCTACTCTGGTTGTATTTGTGACTGTGCTGCGCCTGGGGAAGATGGCCTGCCAGCTCCAGTGTTATCTCCCTCCACCCTTATTTATTGTATCAATTAGTGTCAACCTAGCTATGTTTTAATTGTTGTGTTTTTACGAGTGTCTTAAAAATATTTTTATATTTGTATTTTTATATTTTTGAAATTGTTAGCCGCCCCGAGCTGTTTTCAGTAGGGGCGGGATATAAATTGACGAAATAAATAAATAAATAACTTGTGTGGGCACCTTATGGTGGTTGTGCCATGGTTGCCTGGAAGGAACTGGGTATCTTAATTTCCCCCCCCCCCAGTGATTGTGCTGCGGCTTTGATGGATTCCTTGGGGTTGACCCTCTGTTCCCTTACCTGAGCGGTGTGGCATCTCGGATGCATGTATTGGCTTCCGTTTGGCCCCCGCTGGGCCTGTCATGCTGCCCCCCCTCCCTGTGGCTCCTTGGGCTGAGGGGGCCATCCCCTTGTCAGTTGTTGTTGTTGTCCTTTCCCCCCTCCCTGACTTGGTGGTGTTCTCCCCCTCAACCACACTCATCTGTGGTTGGTGTTTGGTGGGCAGCTGCTACTTTGCTGCCAGTTGGTGTGTTCTGGGGTTCCCTCCCCTCCACTGTGCCCTCTGAACCCGGCTGTGGTGTGCATTTCCATGCCTGCTATCATTTCCCCATCTGTCCCACCCCTGACTCATTGTATCTGGGGCCTTGTGATTGTGTGTGTGTGTGGGCTTTGCGGGTTGGTGGTGGTGGTGTCATGGTCCCCTGCTGCTTTGGGGCTCACCCATTCCCCCCAGTGGCCTTTCCTGCTCCCACCCCATTTCCCCCCATTGGGGTCCCCCCTGACTCCTTGGGCATGCTGCCATTCCCTGCATGGTTGTGTGAATGGCTGTGTGTGTGTGGGTTCTGGTTTGTGGGGGGTCCGTGGTGCCCGGCTGTCTGGCCTCTGTTTTGGGACTGGCCAGGGGCTGCTACTTTGTATCTCCTGCCATCCCTGCTCCCTCAAACCCTACCCGCATGGGGTCTCACAGTTTAGGGGCGGTGCTGCATGCCGCGGCTTCATTTGCCCTCTGTCGGCCATGTTGTCTCGTCACTGTGCTGGGCGCGGTTTTCCCTCCATTCAGTGTCTTGGCTGTCCATGTACACATCTTGGGTGTTTGCTCGGTGTTTCCCAGGGTGGGTGTTTGCCCACTGGGTGTGTGCCAGCTCCTCCCTTTCCATCCCACAACCTCCCACTCTCCCATATCCACCCACCGGGCCTGCGTTGGCATCCGTGCAAAAAAGACCATAGATTAAATTAGATTAGAATAGCTATACAGATAATTGATTAGATAATAGATAGTTTTCCTTTTCCCTTTCCCTGTCTCCCTTAGATTTAGATAGATACTACTTGCGATACCAAAAATAAAATCTTAATTTTAAATTATACCGATACCAATAATGACAGTGGGTGATTTTCAGATGTTACATTTCCGGCGTTCACCACAGTCAACTGCAGTCAAATGCAGGCAGAGGTGAAAGAGCCGTGGACGTCTGTTGGTCCGCATCCAGATGTTTACCACAGTCAAATGCGGCTTGGGGTGAACCTAACCACACTTCATGAGGTCGGGGCGGGAGGAGGTCCAGAATGAAAAGTAACTTCTGAACAGAAACCCCTGGCCGCGGTGGAAGGAAACGACCATGGGCCGCGGTGACGGCATGCAGCGTCACTGCTAGGCAACCAACAACAAGTGGAACAAGGAGGAAGATTTAAAGGGCAGGCAGCAGTAGGGGAACATGTGCTTTTTACCGCCCCTGACCACGCACCTGTGCCACATATATGTACGCCTCCACCCCCACCCCCACCCCCCGGGGCCATTGGGCGTGCACCGGTGACCGCATAGCCTCTGTCGAAAGGGGTAGTGGCCCAGGAACTCAGCCCCCTGCATGGGGGGGGGTCTGCCAGTGCCGGTGGAGAGGGGGTGGGGGTACACCGGGGTGCTGCTGCACTCGGGGTACCCGACGGTAGCCCCAGTAGCTGGGTCTAGGGTGCGTTGGCCTCATCTGGCATCCAGGTACCTCCTCAGCGCTTTCATTCCGCCTATTGCCACCGCCTTCTGCCGCCTTCAGACTGCTGGACCACCTGTGACCCGCCTCCGCCAGCCTGTTGCCCTCTCACCTGGGACCTGCGGGCGCTGCCCTGAAACCCTCCAGGTGGCCTCCTGCAGGCGGGTGGGGAAGGGGGTGTCCGTGCCCTTGTCCGGTGCTTCCCCTCGCGCACTGGGTGTGCTTCTCCTCTGGATGCTTGTTCTGTGGCAGGACGTTGTGTTGGTTCCCCCCTCCAGGACTGGGCCCCATGCCCCCCTTGCTGCTGCCCCTTCTCCTGAGCCGTTTGTCCTCACGTTCCCGAGCTGTATGCCTCTCCACTGGGCCGTTGCTGCTTGTGCCCTCAATAAATGCCTGTTGTGATTCACTGTGCATTGTGTTGCCTCCTGTTTCATTTGGATGCTGGGTCCCCCTCCCCCTTGCCTGATGGACTCCTGCCCTCTCCCCCTCCTGCTGGACTGGCCATGCTGACCCCGCACCAACCCCCCACCTCCTGTGCTGCCGACCGTCCATGGGGTTCCCTGTACCCCCCTGATGTGTGCCTCCCTCTGTCCCCATGATTGCCTCCCCTTTGTTGTGTGGGTGTCCTGCTTCATGTGTGTGTGTGTCTGCGCTTCTCATTTTGAAGTGTGTGCGCCTTCCGTGCGGTCGCTGTTTGCGAGCGCTGCTCATACTGCAGCTCCCTCCACCCCTCCCTTGATGTTTCCCTTCCCTGGGCAAGGCCCTCCACTGTCTGTGGCTTCATTATCCTTCTGGCCACCATGTTTGCGTCCGTGAAACCCCCGTGCCCTGTGGGGCTCCCACCGCACTTCTCACCACCACATCACATTTGTAGGGTTCCCCCAGCCCGGGTTCACTCCGGTTGGCCCAGAGCAGTGGTGCTGCCCCTGTCACGTCTGTTGGGGCCGCGCGGCTCACTGCGGCCCACGGTGATGAACTTGACACCGGGGTTGGATTCACTGTGGTGAATATCACCGTGTCACGTCTGAAATCACCCAGTGATAATGAAAATGATGTCTTTAATAACAATAACAAAAATGCCTTTTTTAAATAATGAAAAATGAAAATGACATGAGGGTCTGGTGCACACCCCTATCCAACACCCCTGGGCACACACCACTGAAGATGTATCCTCTGTATGAGAGGATCAGGGCCGGCCCCAGGGTTTGTAAGGCAATATGCAAAGTCTTGGTGCAGGGCCTAATTTGCATAATTAGGTCTGAGCCAATTATGCAAATGTATACATTTACATAAAATGTACTCCCTCTGGACAGGAAGGATTCCCATTCTCCACCCCTCTGAGCAACCATGGAGAAGCATGGCCTCCTAATGCTTCCCCCCATCCCCAGCCGAGTGTCTACCACCACTTCCCAGGAGTGGTTCCACTGCAGGGGCAGCCAAGCGGGCAGTGAGGCAGGCACAGAGAGACTGACTGCATCCACTGCCTTACTGGAGGAGGGGGTGAGCTTGGCCAGTCTGGCCTCCAGGGCCTGTTGCTTCTTGCTGCCAGTGCCACCTGTGCCTTGTGCACGCATGCAGTGCAACCAGTCCAGAGGTGCTGCTATCACACACACAAGACATCCAAAATGCAGCCAGCTTATTAAGCGCATTATGCCATGAAAAGAGACATATAACCAGTTCAGTTGTACCCCCCATAATCAGTTCATGCTGCCCCCCACCCATAACCATTTAATTTGTGCCCACGGGGCAACGTGAATTGATTATATGGGGGGTGCAAATAAACTGGTTATGAGATGTGGGTTTAAAGATAGTATTCCTGTTAGCAATAACTTCATTAAGAAGAGTTAGTGAAATAGCAGCCATAATAATCTCAGAACCATCTTTGCAGATTTATTTTCCAAGACAGAATAGATATTGCTTTACATCCTAAATTCCTACCTAAGATAGTGTAAGTAAGACAGTTGTGAGAATGTGCCCCTTTTTACATGGGCCTCTCCCAGCCATGAACATGCAGATTTCTGTGTGTTCATGGGTGGGGGGAACCCCGTGTGAATGACGTGGTGCACACGCCCATGGTGAGTGAGGGTGCATGCGCACTCGCCTAACACGCATCCCCACTCACCCACCCACTCATACCCACACATGGAGCAACCGGGGGAAATGGTGGTTACTAGGTGGGTGTGGATGAGTGGTGATGCGTGTGCAGCCATGTGCATGACCCACCTATGCACTGGCGTGCCCACAGTCTCCCCACCCGGCGGAGCCATGTAAAAATATCATGTGAGGAGCCACTCGAAGAAGAACAGAAGGTTGCTACCTTGTAAACAAGGTTCTTTGAGATGGCTCCGAACGTTCTCACAAATACCCACCCTTGCAGCCCCACATGGAATTCTTTTCTTATAATTCTAGAAAGGGTTGAAAGGAACTGTCATTTAGAGGGGGACTTTTCTTTTTATACTAGAGGAGCTTGAGACCATCATGTGGTCTATTATTTGAATAGGGTGAGTGTGCACAACCCAGTTGTGAGAATGTTGGGAGCCATCTCAAAGAACCTTCTTTACAAGCCAGCAACCTTCTGATCAGCACGTGGGGAGGAGCTGTTTGTAAACAAACAGTCTTATCTCCCAGCCCAATTGAGTGTCCCTGCTGCTGTTGCGCTACTAGAAGGCAGAGGCAGGTGAGGATGGGGACTGGAGCCAGGGAGGGAAGGAAGAATCACTTACTGGGGGAGAAGCTGACTGCAGCCTGCTTCCCAGCCAGGCAAGTGCGGGGCCCCAGCTGGCCGTGGGGCCATGTGAGGCTGCACATATGGCACATGCCTGGGACTGGCTCTGGAGAGTATAATACATCACCTGGAAGGTAGGTCCCAGTTACAGGATCACTTCCTACTACTCTATTCTGATGTTCTTCTTCCAGGAAGCCTAACTCTGGGGCCTTTTATGTTTGAGATTTAGTTAACATGGATTTAGTCTTTTGGGTTAGGGACTTAGGTAAGAAATTTCATCAATTTGGGCTAAATGGTACCTCTTTACTATGGGACAAACTACCAGATCACTTTTCAAGGGTTATACAACAATAATAATATTTTTTTTAAAAAACAACTAAAAACTAAAGAGGGTCTCTAGTTTAATCTAGAGCAGCTAAGTGAGAATGTTAATACATACAGTGGGGTCTTACCCAAGCTGACATCAAAAGTATTTCTCTTGCAAGGTTCCTCCCATGGTAACCCCCTGTTTTCTGGCCCTGTTCATGGGACCCATCACAAGCTCCTGTGTTACTCAGTGACTGCTCAAATTCTGAACACCTAGAGGCTCAGCAGTGTGCTGTGAGGGGCCATAAGTGGGTGCTGCATGGCTCACAGTAGCGTGTCTCCCCCTGCACCACCTTCAGATGGGTGATTGGATGAGTGGCTCCTGGGTGGCCATGTGTGGTACCATCTTGTTCAGAAATACTTAAATGCTGCCCATGGTCTCCTTTTCACTCCTCCCACTCACATATTTCACCCAGAACCTTGTCATTCTGCCTGCTTTTCACTGTTTTCCTCCTATTATTCCACCCAGTCCCTCACTATTGCACCCAATCCCTGTCCTGTAGCCTCCTCCATCATTTCATCCACTCCTGTGCCTCTTCTGTATGGTTCCTTATCATAGGATGTGGCAGCATGTGGTTAGATGTGCTACCAGGTCCCAAGCGACCAGGTTTGTCACTCCATCCACTCCCTCTTGTTCCACCCTCTGGATCCTTTTTTGTCATTCTGCACATGCACCCTTGCTTTCATTCTCTATCAGAGATGTAGTTGCATTGTTTTACTTTACAACCCACTAAAGCATATTGTTGTTCACATGTCTCCATACCTGACATTTGTTTTCTTCCCATTGTTCTTAAGAGGCATTCTGTGTCATTCATTTAGGTATGTCTCAGAATTCTAGTCTCTAATTTCCTCTACTTTCCAGTTACCAGTATGGATAAAAATAGATTTTCTTTGACCCTGCTTTCGCTTGGGACCTGGTAGCACATCTAACCACATGCTGCCAGATGTTGCCTCAGGCTTGGCCTGGTAGTGTTGGAGGTAGTGTTGGAGTTAGCCTGGGCTTTGACCTCAGGACGTATAGCCTGGCCCACCTGTGGCCTTAGCATGCTAGAGTGAGCTAAAGTGGCTAAGTACATCTGCGCAGCCACGGCTTTCCTGACCCGGGACAGGGACCACAACAGCCAGCAGCCATTGCTGTGCCTCAGTGGCCACCTTGGCTGCCTGTCATGGCAGGGTGGTGAGGTACTGAAAGCACAACATGGACAAGGCTGCCTGCATGCCATGCAGCCAGTGGGACAGTTCCCTGGCTGGGGTTACATGTGTCCAGTACCCTGATCTGATCCGATCTGTGTCATCCATGTCCCTAAGGTGGAGGTAGAAATGGTGGAACTCTTTGCATTCTTTCATGCATACTAAGACTGAGGTTCACCTTGAGGCTTTCCCCACAGCAAGGCATTTATTTATTTATTTTTAAAATTTTGCTACCCCACCCCTCCTGCCACAGGCAGCTCAGGGCAGCTTACAAAACCTCAAAACATTAAAACAACAATTTAATTAATTTAAAAAAAACAATTATAGGGCCTTTAGGCTGTATAGTCGATTATCTTGTGTGTACTGAGGGCTGAGCTCATCCTGTAGCATTTTTTGCAGCAATGGCACATGTACAGTTTCTCTCCTGTGTGGGTCTTCTGGTGTGTACTGAGTGTCCCAACTTCTCCTGAAGCTTTGCTGGCATGTACAAGGTTTCTCTCTCTTGTGTCGTTTTTACTTTGAAACTAACAAATTTTAAAAGTGAAAGAAATTGTACATACATATAATGTCCCGTTACCTAAAATAGACTTGAACCTTCACTCGGCCACTTTCTTTTCTTGCCCCTAACCTACAGGAGTAATTGCAGGTTTCCCCTTTTTTATTTGTTTTTGCTCACTATTGCATGACATTGATATTATGTAGTCTTTCGATATGTATTGGATGTGCTTTTTCTACTTGAGTGTTCCACAGTAATGTGTAAAATTTGAGGTGGCCCTGCCCCATCCTAAAAGTCACAACTGCACTGGGACCTCCCAGACAGGAATGAACGGAACCACTCAACAGCAGTCCGGAACACCCCTACAAAGTCCCACAGTCATACCAACACCTCATCATGAAGTGTATTAAAAGCTGATGAAAGTTTTTACAAGATCAACAAGGCACAGTTCCCTGCACACATGGTTAACAGTTTATGCATGAACCATTTATGCAGAGCTCTAAGTAAAGAATTATGTCTCTTTGAAAGCAAAATACACTTTATAGTTAAAAAAATTAAAATCAACTTGTTTGAAGGACTTACTATGCTTCAACAAAAGCAAAGCGTAAAATATGTTGGGTTTTTTGAGGGAGGAGGGGGTTGTTTGGTTTGTGTTGTTGTTTTAACAATAATGCACCACGGTTCCTTAACAATTGTTTACTATATAATTTACTTCCTCAAAAGTTGAACACAGAGACATAACTGTGTGCTCCAGTATTATATTTGATTCCTTCTCGCATTTTAACACCCACAATTATTCCTTAGTCCATTTTTATTTTAACATTGCTGGTGACCTATAACAGCAATGCAGTATTGTAAAGTGTATTAATTTCACATTGTTTCCAGGGATATTTATGAATTGACACCAATATCCTTTTATGTATTAAGAGCTTCTCCTAGTAAGTGTTTTACTATTAACAACCGTTTTGCAAACACGAAATCCAACATGGCATTTTAAGTAGGACTTAAGAATTAAGCTTGAAGATTCTTTTCCACTAACAAACCTTTGAATTCAGATTAACTATTTTTGAATATGGATATAAACTTTGATTTCCTTAAGTTCTGATAATTTGATTATTAAGTCAGTTTTGCTTAACTGTCAAACTTATCAAATGACCTGCTTGGACCAGTCATAAAATACTTCCTGAATGGCAGCTGGCTTGCACACACAAAACTTGTTTGGAAATGACCATTCTTCCTTAGGCAGCATGAGTTTGATGAGGCATTCTGTTGGGTGGGATTCTTTTCACAAACTGCTAATCTGTCTCTATTCCCATATCAAAAGGAACCCTGGAGAAATGCTACTGAAGGAATGAATAGTCCACCCTTTGTTTGTTTGCAAAATTCACAAATAGGGTGCAAACTTCAGAGTTGAATTCTAATAATAATAATTTTATTTCTTAAGTGCTCCCGCACCAAATCATACTCGGACCATGTTACAACATAAAATAAGTATAAAGCAATATACAATCAAATTAAAATAGAAATCCATTTAAAGGAGAAGGTAAAAAGGGATAAGAAAACACATAAAGGGGAACCAGCCGTGGATTCTGAAAATCCCTGATAAACAAATAAGTTTTCATGTGCTTTTTTAAAGGTGAGGAGGGAGGAACTGAGATGGACATCCAGAGCAAGCAATTTCCACATTCAGGGAGGGGCCTGTTACAGCAAAACCCCAATTGCCCACTGACTTAATGGGGGGATGATGGTGGGATCCATGTGGCACAACGTCTCCGCTCTGGACTTGCACATGGTTGGTGTGCATATGCACATGCCAGTTAAGCATGGTTTTCACCGGCCATGGGATCGGCCCCAGTGGGTGGTTTCTGAGTGCAGATAACCATCAGGGTATAGCTCTAGGACATCTCAAATATAACCTGAGACTACATGATTCAGGGCCCTAAAAGCCTGCAATGCAGTCTTAAATTCAATCTAATTTCTACAGGCAGCCAATGCTGAGAACACAGGGTGGGTGTAATATGATCATGGCTACCTAACCCAGTAAGCTACCTTGAGTACTAGGGGAAGGATAGGGTATAGTTTTAAATACATTTCTAAATTCAATATATTGTTGATATTCTCTTCACTTGGGGGGTTTCACCATGTTTCACTACTTATTTTTTACTTCATTTAATTTATACTCCACCCATCCCTTAATGCTTAATGTGGCTTATGACATTAGCCATTTAGATTGCCATGTTTCAAATATGGGAATGACTACTTACCAAATATGGGTCAAAAAAATAAAATTGGAATAGAATCCCAAGAATCTAAAGAGTTAACTGAATATTAGCTTTAGCTGTGTGATGGCAATTTACCCAGGGGTGGGTTTTTAAAAATTATTTCTAAAGGCAAAATTGAACCGGTTTGAGCCCCAATCATTTTTTAAAGATCATCTTCCAGCATAAAATCTAACTTCAAATATATAACTCAACATTTTGTGATGCAGCCTGAAGCATTGTTTCACTTTATAACACATCATAAAAACCCTTATAATTTAGTTTATATTTTTTTTAAAAATGGAAACACCAAAGGCAACATATTCAGCAATAATGTATTTGACATGCTAATCGCTATTTTGATAACTTGCACTCTACTCTACAGAGAGAAATACAATTTAGTCCAGATTGTTGATTTCCTAGAATAACAAAATATTACTAATGTTGGTGATACTGCTGGCATAAACATATAAAAGTTTTTAGCATAAACTAAGCATTATGACTTTTTCCCTTGTCTGCTATGTGACTAACATCTCAGAAAACGCCAAAGCATATTATGACGTCTCTTTACAATAAAACTCACAGTGGTGTAAATCTGTGGCAGTACTAAACCTGAATAATGAAAGGTACATCCTGTCTTAACCAAGTCAGAAATTGTGATTGTCATGAAAGCTCATTGTGCATCCATTGGGGCTGAAGTTCAAAGGGACAGCATTATGTTCCACTTAAGACAGTTGTACATAAGGCCTATGCACAACAGCATTTATAGGTGTCTAGGTTATATATTTGAAAAGCTGTGGGGACTTACTCAAGGCTGCCCCCAAAATGATCCTGGGGTTCTTGTGCCGCTGAGATAAGTCACAGCCAACTGCCCCAGTGGTAATGTGACTGTGGGCCAGGAGCTCTATGCATGCAGCTGGGTGACATCATCAGGCCATGCCACCTGAAATCTGGGGATGGGAGTTCACAGTTGGAAGGGGGTGGAACCCAGAACCAGTCAGTGGATGAAAGGCCGGCCACACCCCCACCAGGGAGAGGGGCCAGAGGAAATTCCAGGGGTGGATAGGCTGGAGGAGACCCAGGGCTGCCTTGCCAAGATGTTCCACACATGGCCAGGAGGGCTGCAATCCAGACAGTGGAGAGGGATCCCATTGTCATGAACAGGAGCAATCAGTTCTGAGACACTTTGGCAATAGGCTGGGGGAACGCCAACTAGGGGTCCCCATCTCAGGTACCCTAATCCTAAGTAGGACATAAGGGGAGGGAAAGCAGATCCACCTAGCTGTGGGGTCAGAGTGTTTGTCTCTAGATCCAAGTAGCTAGGTTTGAATCGCCCTCCCAGAGCAAAGACCACCTAGGTCATGTAACCTGGGACAAACCCAGTAGGGGTGCAAGTTCAGAGGGAGCATCACATGGGCTCTCTCCACAATTCAAATGTGGCTTGAAAAATGTGGTCTCAAGGATGACTGTAGCAGGTCATGGACCTTAGGTTCAGGGGCGGCTGGTGGGTTTTAAGGTTGGAGGGGCAACAAGGCTGGCCGGCGAGCCTAGGGGTGGAGCCAGGGCAATGGTAGGTGGCATAACCCAACAGCAAGGAGTTCCCAGGGTTAATATTGGATGGACATTACATTACTTAATCTAGCAATTTCAGTTAGGCAGGTTATATTCACCTCCTCTGCCAGGTTTAAAAGCAGGCAGACAACCTTAAACCTCACTTACAAGCAGTTTTAGCAAAGATCCACAGGACACAAAGCTTTTCCCAGGGCCCTATCATCATGCACAGATATATAAAAACCAGAAAACCACACATAAACCAAACCATTCCCACAAGGCCCCAAAGGCATCCTTTATACTTTCTTAAGTAAATGATACTGAGGAGGAGGATTGACATGCATTCTTAACAACCATGCAAGATTGTTCTTTTTACACCAGATCAAGGATTGGAACAAAACACAGTTTGCATGCACATCAAGCTTAAAATAAATAATTTATAAACCCAAAACACAGGCACCCATCCTTGTAAAGCACCCCAATCACGGCCTGAGTCCAGTAGTTCACAATACTGAGGAGGACTGACAATGCCATGTGTTCCAAATAACCATGCAATATTATCATTGGTCCCATTTAAAACCACAGATTGAAACCCGCCAGTCACCGTTCTTTTTACACCAGATCAAGGATTGGAACAAAATACAGTTTGCATGTAGTTGCATGTGGTTTCTGTGTGTTTTTTTTGTTTTTTAAATGTAATTCATGGGGCCTTAAAATTCCTCCCAAACACACACACACACACACACACACACACATATGCAGCAGAGGGCAAGAATACTGCTTCAGAAAGAAGGGACTTGCTGCATGTGTGTTGGAGGGACCCCAATCCTTGCTTCCCTTTCGTGTGTGTGTGTGTTGGGGGGACTTTTAAGGCCCATGAATCACCAGACTAACAGTTACATCTCAGGATTTCAAAACCTCAATTTTATCACAATCATCACATTACCAGCATTTTCAAAATACCTAAAATCACCAGACTAACAGTTACATCTCAGGGTTTCAAAACCTCATTTTTATCACAAGCATCACATTTCCAGCATCTTGAAAACACCTGAAATCACAGGACTAACCAGTTAAATCTCAGGATTTAAAAAACTCAATTGAATCACGGGACATTAAATACTAATTCTCCCTCACCCTCTGCTGTGTGTGCATTTGGGGGGGGAGGGGGGTATTTAACACTCCACATCATCAAGTGAACAAAACCCATATAAAAATCAGAAAACCACACATAAACCAAAACCATTCCCACAAGCCCCCGAATGCAGCAGCAAAAGAAACACTCCACATCATCAAGTGAACCAAAAACACATTCCAACTCCCCCACCATGTCCCCGTGTGCCCCCACTCCCTCACCATGTCCCCATATTCCCCCATCATGTCCCCATGTGCCCCCACTCCCCCACCATGTCCCCGTGTACCCCCACCAGTCTCTCCCCATCCACCCCTCCCCCATTCCCCAGTCTCTCCCAGTCCAAAGTAACCCTTCCCTCTCCAGCCCCATTCAATTTCCCCCCCCCCCCCC
>QEPC01007587.1:1549256-1602547 GCA_003113815.1 Sphenodon punctatus
CCCCCCCCCCCCCGGCACCACCATCCCCGGGCCCCACAATTTACTCACCAGTCCTCAGGCAGCGTCACAGGATTAGCGCACTGTTCAAACTTCTTGGGCCTGGCCCTGGCTGCCTGGGAGCTGGAGTGCAGCTTAGGCTCCCCTCCCTCCCATTGTTGACTCAACTGGGAGGGAGGAAGGAGGGAGGGGGGGGAACCTAAGAGCTGCGCGGCAACTCCCAGGCCCCTCCGCATAGCCAGTAGTCTGACCCGGACGCCTGGGTAGGACTTTTAGCTCTGCGCTACACCCTGCAATGAAATAGTGCCCCCTGTGGCACTATTTCATTGCTGGGTTCCCTTTATGCAGAATGGATGGCACTTCTAGCCACCCATTCTGCATAAGGGAAGAACACTTATCTTTTGTCCCTGAAGGCTTCCTTAGAGGAAACTTTCAGGGGGGAGGGGTGTGTCACGGATCGGAGGTCCACCCCCCCCACTTTACTGGGTTTGAGTGACTCAGTTTCCCTCACGTACAGCCCACTTGAATCAGTTTTCCTCTCTGGCCGATTCAAGCCTGCCGCAGGGACAACCCCTTTGTCACCCAAGGGTCCGATCCTTCCCATTTACAGACTCTTTAATCTGTGGGTTCGCAAGAGCTTGAGAATTCTTGTGCTCCAATATTAGACACAGACACTTCTTCATAAAGATAAGAAGTAACTTTATTGATTACATAAGTAAGATTGTTGATAGAGTGGTTAATAGAAATCAAAGGTAAATATAACGCATTCCTAACCTATACTAGTTGAATCCCTAAATAAGCATCTTACCCTACAAGGTCCGTAAGTTCTGATTCCCCAGTCATAGATGTAGAATGCCTGGGCACTAGTCTCTTGGTTGGTAGAAAGCAAAATCATGCCTTTCAGTCGATGGTTTCCAGCCTTGCTTGCTGGCAGGTTTTAGGATGCAGATGCAGTTGCTCAAGATAGCCAAGCGAGAGAGAGATTCTGAAGGTGACTTAATGGCCTCCTTAAATACCTTTCATGGTCTTTGTTTCTCATTCCTGCCTTGGAGAAATCTGATGTCTGTCACGTAGGCAATGGCTGCCTGCATTAGCATTTTTAATGTCTCTGACCATCCGTCTGGGGCCAATCCACAAACTGTCTTTCCATTTCCTGGAGCTTGGTCACGTGTCACAGTCTTGATTTGAGTTTTACAGTTCTTAATTGTAACATTACATACATGTTGCACCTTTTGCTTTACAAATTTACTAGGCTTGTAGTCTACATGTAGGCCAGTATCACACATGTGTGACCCTATGTTCCTCCGTGACAGGGTGATAATGTTCAGAGCCATCTCGAAGAACCTTGTTTAGAGGCACTGAACTCAGAAGGTCAGTGCCTCTGAACAAGGTTCTTCGAGATGGCTCCGATGGTGCGTGCGTCCAGGCAGAGGAGAGGCAATTTTAAAAAAACAAACAAAAATAACAGAATGCTTGCATGCAGGCTGCAGCATTCCTGGGGCAACCAGAAGGGGCATTGCCCCTGACTTCCTAGGAGGTGCACCACCACTGTTTAGGTTGCTTTTCTGAAGAGGCATGAGTTTCATCCAGAGAGGTTTCTCCAAGATATATGAAGTGAGTGTTTCCTAGGGATGGGAATACTAATCTACGTGTTGCTGTCATCTACCGTCCCCCTGGTCCTCTCTCTTCCTTTCTTTCTGACTTTGAGTCCTGGCTCACTTTCTTCCTCTCTGTTGTTATCCCCACTCTCATCCTTGGTGACTTCAACATTCATGTTGATGACCCATCTCAGCCCTCAGTCTCTCGCTTCCTCTCCCTAGCCTCCTCCTTCAACCTCCACCTTTGGACCAACTCCCCCACCCATACTAATGGCCATTCTCTTGATCTTGTCCTCTCTAGAAACTGCTCTGTCGCTGATCTCTCCTTCGATCCTCATCCTATATCAGACCACTTCCTTGCCTCTTTCAACATTTCCCACTGTCCCCCCTCCTCTTCCCCTTCTCTACGCCCCTTCCGTGACCTTCAAGCTATTGATCCCCTGGACTTTGCCTCCTCTCTCTCTCCCCTTCTTCCTACAGTCTTCTCTTCCTCCTCCCCTGACTCCGCTGTCTCTGCTCTCAACGCCTCTCTCTCCTCCACACTTGACTCCCATGCCCCTCTCTCTTCCCGCCCTGCCTTCTCCCACAACCCCCGTCCTTGGCTCACCCCTAGTATCCGCCACCTCCGTTCTTGCACTCGTGCTGCTGAACGACTCTGGCGCAAATCCCATTCTCACGCTGACTTCCTTCACTTCAAATTCTGTCTCTCCACCCTTACTTCTGCTATCTCCCTTGCTAGACAACACTACTATGCCTCCCGCATTGAGTCCTGTTCTCGGGACCCTCGCCGCCTGTTCTCTACCTTTGACTCCCTCCTCAAGCCTCCCTGTCCTCCCCCTCCTTCTTCCCTTTCTGCTCAGGATCTTGCCTCCTTCTTCACCTCCAAGATAGACAAGATCCGCCTCGACATCGCTTCCCACTCCTCTCTTCCCACTCCCACCCCTCTCCCTCCTCCCCCTCCTTCTCTCATGTCCTCCTTCTCCCCTGCCTCCCTTAAGGAAATCTCCTCTCTGCTCTCCTCCTCCAACCCTTCCACTTGCCCCCTTGATCCCATTCCTTCCCGCCTCCTCACCTCCATTACTCCCACTGTCGCCCCTTCCTTCCTGCACATCATCAACCTCTCCCTCTCTACTGGCTCTTTCCCTTCTGCCTTCAAACATGCCACAGTCTCTCCTATTCTCAAAAAGTCCACTCTTGACCCCTCTGACCCTTCTAGCTATCGTCCTGTCTCACTCCTTCCTTTTGCTTCCAAGCTGCTTGAACGTGTTGTCTACTCCCGCTGCCTTGACTTCCTATCCTCCAACTCCTCCCTTGACCCCCTCCAATCTGGCTTCCGCCCCCTTCATTCTACTGAAACTGCTCTCGCTAAGATCACCAACGATCTTCTGGTGGCTAAATCTAAACGTCTCTATTCCATTCTTGTCCTCCTTGATCTCTCTGCTGCCTTCGATACTGTTGACCACTCACTCTTGCTGGATTCCCTTCACTCCCTTGGCTTTTGTGGCTCTGTCCATAACTGGTTCTCCTCCTACCTCTCTGACCGCTCCTTTAATGTGTCTCTCTCCAACTCCGCCTCCTCCTCCTTCCCCCTCTCAGTTGGTGTTCCTCAAGGCTCTGTTCTTGGCCCTCTCCTCTTCTCGATCTATACCTCATCCTTAGGCAAACTCATTGCCTCCCATGGCTTCCAATACCACCTCTATGCTGATGACACTCAACTCTATCTCTCTACTCCCTCTCTCTCTCCCTCTGTTCAAGCTCGTCTCATCAACTGTCTCTCTGACATCTCTACCTGGATGTCTCAACGTCAACTCAAACTCAACATGGCTAAAACTGAACTCCTTATCTTCCCCCCTCATCCTTCCTCTCCTTCCTCACTGTCAATAACTATTGATGGAGTCACCATCCTGCCTGTCCCCCAAGCCCGTAGCCTAGGCTTCATCTTTGACTCACCCCTTTCTTTTAAACCCTACATTGACTCTGTTGCTAAATCCTGTCGCTTCTCCCTCCATAACATTGCTAAGATTCGCCCTTTTCTCTCTGTCTCGTCTGCCAAAACTCTTGTTCATGCTCTGGTCATCTCTCGCCTCGATTACTGTAACCTCCTTCTCACTGGCCTTCCCCGGTCTCACCTTTCTCCCCTCATCTCTGTCCAAAACTCTGCTGCCAGGGTCATCTACCTCGCCAGTCGCTTCGACCATGTGCAGCCCCTCCTCTCTTCGCTTCACTGGCTTCCCCTTCCTGAACGAATCCTGCACAAGCTCCTAGTCTTCACCTATAAAGCTCTTCACAACCTTGCTCCCCCCTACCTCTCTGCACTTATCGCCCTCCATACTCCAGCCCGTGCACTTCGCTCCTCCTCTGTCCCTTCTCTCACCCTTCCACGCCTTCCCTGCTCCCCTAAGCGCCTTCGTCCCTTCTCACTTGCTGCCCCCCATGCCTGGAACTCCCTCCCTGTCCACATCCGCCTTGCCCCCTCCCTTCATACCTTCAAATCTCTCCTTAAAACTCACCTCTTTCGCTCTGCTCTGTCTGACTCTTTATCCTGCTGAGCCACTATTCCTATACCTACGATCGGTTTACCCTTATCCTTGCAACATGGACCTGCCTGCTGTCATTCTCATCGTAACCAAGCCAAGTACGTGCACTTGAGACCTCGCATCTTCATGAATGTTAGACCCCTTGTCTCTCCCTCTGTTCCCCTTCCTAAGTCTCTCCCCCAGCTCCTGTCTCTCAGATTGTAAGCCCTAGGGGCAGGGACCGTGTCTATTTTATTACTTTGTAAAGTGCCAAGTATACTGCTGGCACTATATAAATGTTTGTTAATAATAATAATAATAATAATAATAATTTGCCAGGGAATAGCTCTCATACAGCAGCAGAAGACAACAGCAGGATTGTATGGGCACATTAGGATTTGCCAGGGCAGAGCACCCATGAACCAGCAGACAGCAGCGGTGGGATTACCAGACCAGTGGTGCACATCACCCAGGGTTTCCAGGGTAGGCAGAGGGGCACTGTGTCATGAGAGGCAGGCAGACTGAGGCAGGTTTTGATCTAGACCAGATGGGCAGGCATCGTGGCATGAGAGGCAGGCAGACTGAGGCAGACTTTGATCTAGACCACCTGGGCAGGCGGGTGGGCTGGCAGGCAGTGTGGCATGAGCAGAAGGCAAGCAGACTGAGGCAGGGTTCAAGCTTTGCAACCTGGGTGGGTGGACAGGCAGTGTGGTATGAGAGGCAGTAGGGAAGCTGGATTGGGCAGACTTTGAGCTAAGCAACCTGGGTGGGCAGACAGGCACCTTCTTATGGGAGGCAAGAAGGCAGATGAGGCATACTTTGAGCTTGGTGGCAAGTTGGGTGGGCAGACAGGCAGCATGGCATGAGAAGCAGTAGGGCAGGCAGGCTGGGAAATTGGCAGCAGGGCACTCAAATAAACTAGCAAAGACTGTGCAGCACGAGAGAGAGAGCCAGTCAGTGTCACATAGGCGGGCTGAGATCATGTAGCTAGCCATAGACCAGCTGGCAGGCTTACAGTTTGTTTCCCAATGCCACCCTGCATCATGAGGTCAGTCAGATAAGGCAGCTGAGGCCATCTAGTATGAGAGAGAGAGAGAAAGAGAGAGAGAGGGGGGGGCAGAGAGAGAGACAGGGCGGGCACCAGGCATTGGGAGGGAGGGACAGCACCTCAGCAGCACACGAGCAGTAGTCCTAGCCCAGATTGAGGAGGAGGAGCCCATGCAGGGCTGAAAGTGTGGGTGTTTTGAGAATGTTTGGAGACATCTCAAAAAACCTTGTTTACAAGGCAGCAGCCTTCTGTTCTTCTTCGAGTGGCTCCTCATTGGCCCTTTTTGCACAGCTCCGCCAGGTTTTGGGGGGGGCATGGATGTGCTGGTGCATGGGCAGGGCGTGCATACAGCTGCACATGCATCCCCACTCACCCTCCACCCATCCGCACCCATGGAGCAACCGCACCGGGGACCCTTCCTCGGCCTGCTTCTCCCAGAGGAGCTCGCTGCCCTTTACACTGTGGTTGAAGAACTCCACCAGCTTCCTCCCCCATTTGACCAGGGATCGAAGTGTCCCTGACCCAATCCCCTTCTCCCCCAATCCCAGAGCATCCTTCACCACAAGATTGAGGGTGTGTGCTGCGCAAGGGATGCTTGCGAAGCCCCCGTCACGGACTGACTTTATGATATTGGCCACGTTGTCCGTGACCACACACCCCTTGGTGAAGGCCACACCTGGCTTGACCCACTCCCTCACCATGATGGCCAGGGCTGCCTCAAGGTTCTTTGAGGTGTGGGAGCTGTCCATGACTTGTGCCTGAATTCAGGACCCCTCCTGCAACTGCCAAGTGTTGCCTCTGGGTCCTGCCACCAGTGGGCAGTCACTTCCAGGTAGGCATGCTGGGCATTCCTGGAGGAGCACAGGTCAGTGGTGTAGTGGACCATGCCCCCCCCCAGCCCCTGACAGCTCCTCCCTCACCCGCTCCTTCAAAGCCCTGTAGAGCTGTGTTACTACAGTCTGACTCAGGGTGGCATGGGAAGGCAGCTTAAAGTTGGGGGCAGGAACCCAATCAGCTGCTGGAAGCCCTTGTACTCCACAATTCACAAGGGCTGGCCATCCAGGGCTATCATTTCTGCCAACAGGCACTTCACTTGCTCTTGGAAGCCAGTGCCACTGTGCCCTGCCGATGGCCTTGACATATCCACCCACCCTAGCTCCTCCATGGAGGACTGACGGCACTGCTGGTGAGGCTCCTGCTGCTGTTCTGCCTCCATACTGCTCCTGCTGCTAGAGGCATCAGCATTTATTGCAGGATGCTGGCCCACTGAAGGAGCCAGGAGACTTCACTACAGCGCTTCACTAGGCCTTCTGGGGAAACCCGGAAGTTCCCTTGAAGGCCTTGTGAAGCGCTGAAGTGAAGCCAGTGCTGAATCCGCCGCCAGAACTGCACCGCGCTGCTGCCACCCCCGCCACCCGCAGCCCAGGTAAAAAGTGGATGTGGGGGTTAACCCAGAGTGCTGCCCCAGTCAGGAGGGCTCCAGGAGGAGAGCTGCCTCCACCTTCAGCAATAGCCCCCTGGCTGCCACCGGGCAGCTGGCAGTGCAGCGGCGGCCTGGACTCGCCCGCAGGTCCGGTTTTAAAAACAAAAAATCCAGGGTGGGTGGGGGGTATCCTCCCTTCCACCCGTGCAGCCTGGGAGGGGGAGGGAAAGGGCATGGTTCTTGGGTGGTTTTTTTTTACATTGCGGCCATTGATTTCAATGGCCGCAATTTAAAAAATCCAGTAACAATCCGGCACCGGTACATGGAATGCTCTGATCTCTCCGATATCCCCGATACTGCCAAATACTAGCAGTATCAGATACCGGGAGATCCGAACATCCCACCCCTATTCAATACACGGTGGCACCTTTGTACACAGACTCCACCTGCACATGTGCACAGGTGCTGCCAGATGTTTGACCCAGGGTATCCCACGTCGTGGTGGCAGCTAGCCCAAGCTGTGATCTGTTCAATCACAGCCTGGGCTTAGATCTGCTCTGATTGGGACAAAGTGGGTGCTTCAGAGATGCATTGTCTGTCTCTGCCATGGTGGCCATTATTGACCACCATGGCTGCCTGTCATGATAGGGGTGGGGTGCTGAGCACAGCGTGCGTGCAGGGCAGGGCATCTGCATGTTCCCCATTCTCCCTTCCCCCAGCCTGTGTGTCCGTCAGCCTGTCTGGGAGCAGGTGTATTTTGTGCTCCAGCTGATGTGCTCCCTGTCTGCCGGTGCTGCCTGTCCCTGGTCAGCCTGGGATGCAGCAGCCCAGCTGTCACTTGTGGCTTCACCCATAGTTTGTGTTTGGAAGCTCTCCATTTTAGGGCAACTTATTGTAAGTCAGCCAAGTTCTACCATTTCAAAAATTCTTCCTATTCTAAACTTTTCCTATTCTAAATTATTCTATTCCTATTATAAACTATTCCTATTCTTCTAAACTTCAACCTGGAGCTGCAACATTAAACATGAAAAAGCAACTAAGTGTCCCATAAATCTAAATGATGGGGTGTGTGTGTGTGTGTGTTCTTACCCATGACCTAAATCACTAGCTTACTGAAATGATTATTAAGCCAAAAAAATTAAGAGCAAATTGTAAAGATCACAGAATTTATCAATGTCAGTTTTTGAATAAAAAGAACACTGATCTTATATAAAGGTTTAAAAAAATCTGCTAAAGCACTTCTAAGAAGAAGGAAAGCAACAGGAAATAACTCCTTTATTTGACATGAGTTAAGTGTTAGAAATCAAGTACATTTGCTCTTGGAAAGCTTTGGTCTTTAAAGATGTTGACTATTTAATTGGCACTCTATTTTGAAGATCTTCTGTCAGAACATTACGTATGTTCCATTAGCACTTGATAAAATTCCCTAAATCTTCCCCCACCCCCAGCCTGAGTCAGTGAAATATATTTTAAGATGCATCCCATTTCCTCTGCACTCAGTGGCAAGCACACGCACCTGAGACTTTGCATCCGCTTGAATGTTTCTTTGTCTTCTCCCCTGCTTCTCCCACTGTCCCCTCTCCCTGTCTCCCCCTCCTTGTCTTTTAGATTGTCAGCCACAGGCAGGGACCGCATCTATTTCTATGTTCTGTACAGCGCCAGGCACATGGCTGGTGCTGTATAAATGTTTATAATAATAATAATTAATAATCTCAATGGGAGCAAGAGTGGGAATTTGGAACCGGATTCTGGGATATGTTGTGTGTTCACAATTCCTAAGTAAGATAAGGGTTTTCATTTCAACCAAAGTGTTAAGCTCCTGAAAGATTTGAACTCTTTGTTTAGAATAGGCTTAAGGTATAGTGTGCTTGTTTTTTATCTGCCATAATACCCACTTTTGTACATTGGAGAAATTGCTCTCAGGAAGGATGGGAAAATATATTTGCACACACACTTCGTAGCAGTAAATTGCAGAGTTTAGAAAAGTGCCACAATTTAACATTTTTATGTTCACTGTTTTTTATCTGAAAGATTTTTAAGAGAAAGAAATGGAAGCACAACTGAATCCAGTTAATTTATCATGACAGGAAATAAACAAGTGTCGTTGCTAAGAGTAATAGATGTGTATTGTGCACTATGAGGAAGACAACATGAAGAAATTCCAGATGTGACTGAAGACTTTGACAACTAATCTGCAACAAGAGTTTGAGTGAAACTTATCTCTTAAGTACTTCAGGACTCTTCTGGAAAGCTGCTCACCAGCTGCCACCAGAACATTAATTTGGACACTAGTCTGAAAAAAGCATAGTGGCTGAAGATAACTGTCACAATTGTTACTTTTTATAAAAGCAAACACAGGTAACAAGGACTAGAATCCCAGAATTTTAGCTCCAAAAATGGAGACCTCTGCTATTTGTGCTGAAATAAAGCTCCTCTAACCGATAGGAGTAGTATTACTGTTAGATTCCACATCTGTAAGCCAGTTAGTAGAATACAATATCATTCAGTCACTGACTTGATGCATACAAAAATTCTACATTAGGGGTGAAATAATTGTGAATTTGAGTGGTGTCATCATTTCACCAGAGGGCACAAATTATTTTCAAGATGAAAATTTTGTTTGTTGTCTTTTAGTGTCCACAGTGATGCAAAAGCCTTTTCTACAAACATTGAGTAAAACCAAATGTGAAACTGGCCCGCTATGGCCTACTCTCGCCCATCTGGGCCAGTGACTCCTGTCACGGAGAAACATGGGGTCACACACGTGTAACACGGGACTACATGTTTGGTAAATGTGTGGTGCCAAGGGTTTCACATGGATGTAATGTTACTATACATGTACACTATATAATGTCAAAGGTTCCACATGGTTGTAATGTTAACCCTGAGAACTGTACAACTCAAATTAGGGCTTTGACACGTCACCAGGCTACACAGGATACAAAGAGATACCAACGTGTATTGTGGCCAGACGGATGGCCAGGGACATCAACAATGCTAATGAAGGTAGCCATGGGCTACGTGCAAAAAGACACATAGAAGCCTGATAAGAGAACAAAGGGAATTCTAGAAGCCTGGAGAACTGGCTAAGAGTTTCCTCCAGGATATATAAGGACAGAGATCCCAGAGGGAAAAACTGCTTATTAAGAGACTTCTTGCAAAAGCCATCTTGGACATCTACATACGAATGGGACCAGCCTGAACAGCAGCGGGCTGGGATAGCAGGAACTGAGAGAGATGATTTTGCTCTTTGCCAAATAAGAAGCCAGTGCCCAGTCATTACCTTATGGCTGAGAAACCAGAACGTATGGACCTTGCTTAGGGTAAGATGAATAACTTAGGAACTCAACAGTATAAGTTAGGATGCATTATATTTACCTTTGATTTCTAATTACCACTATGTTTAACTATCTTGTTTATGTAATCAATAAAGTAACTTCTTGACTTTTATGAAGAAGTGGTCTAGTGTCTAATATTGGAACACAAGTGAGTTACAAGAGCCCACAAGCTCTTGCGAACCCAGAGAGTATAGAGTCTGTAAACGGGAAGGATCGGGCCCTTGGGTGACTAAAGGGTTTCATTGTGGCACACTTGAATTAGCCAGATAGAGAACTGATTCAAGAGAACTGTGCGCAAGGGGAAACTGAGTCACCCCAAACCCGGTAAAGTGGGGGTGTGGACTCCCAAATCCATGACAACTCCCCCACACATGTAGTCCTGCACCACGGGATGTGCACCCGCAACTGCTCTGGGACAGGTAGGCAGCTGGTCTGGGATGTGCCCTGGGCCCGATCCCAGATGCCCATCCCAGGACAAGGGCCACTATTGTTGACCAAGGGCCACCAATGGCCAACACGTTTGTTCAACCCCAACTTCCCTGCTGCGGAGTGGGGGCTGCAATGGCTATTTGTCTACCACGACTGGTGGCCATGACTGCCCATCATGGTGGGAGTCAGGATTCTGGGAGCAGGATGAGGCAGGAGTGGGACTGGTCGCTCACATGTT
Source organism: Sphenodon punctatus (assembly GCA_003113815.1). Lineage (NCBI taxonomy): Eukaryota > Metazoa > Chordata > Lepidosauria > Sphenodontia > Sphenodontidae > Sphenodon > Sphenodon punctatus. The sequence continues at coordinate 1,559,844 of QEPC01007587.1, forward strand.
TGTTGAGTTTCCCTTCCCTAACTGCAGCGTAGAGGTGGGAGGATGACTTTCTGGCTGACAGGAATTGCAGGCATGTCTGTACCATGCCACCTGACAACCCAGGGAGTGGCAGTCATGTTTTTCCACCCTGGTCCAGACTGGGGAGCTGTTGTGCTCTCTCTGCATGTCTCTTTTTACCCATTGTCACAAGGGAAAATGAAAGGAATAGAACTTGGTTATCTAATTTGCATACAGATATTCTGCAATTACCCTGTATATTCATTTTATTCTTTGAGACATTGGGTGTTTTTACACACACGTTGCTCCTGGATGTTTGCTGTTACATCCTGAACTTTCTGTGTGTCTAAATCACTCACTCAGATCTTAAACATCTGGATCTTTGAACTTTTGTATGAAACTTCTTCCAGAACATTTGTGTGTAAAAGGTTTGCTCCAGGTAAACTGCTTTGCTCCAGGCAGCTGTGGGCACTTGTTTTCCATGACAGCCTGTCACGTTTACAGATGTGACTATTTTAGGCTGCCTCAGGGTGGTGTTTCTGTGAAGAAACAGTGTGTGTGTGAAAAATGCATCAAAACCTTACTTGTCGGCTTGTAAACCCAGAAGACTGAAATATCCGGAACTTCAACATGTGTGTAAAAATGCCCAATATGTATGTTTGGATATTCATTGAGAGTGAAGAACCACTAAATGAAACCACCCACCTAGTAGGATAAAATATTAAAGTCCAAAGAAAAATATTATCAGCAAAGTGTCTTTGGACTGTTTTGGCCATAAACAGCTGGAATGTATTAGCTGTTTTCTTCATTATTACACCTGTATATACATTCAATGGGTGATTTCAGATGTTACACGGTCCCGATTCACCAAAGCGAATTCCCAGCAGTGGCAAGCCACCCAACCACCTACATGGTCCAGGGAGGCCCTGAACAGACATGACGGGAGTGGGACCATGGCAGGGCATTGGACCGACAGACCACGGCCCAGGGCAGTGCAACAGACGTGACGCGGATTCCCGGTCGTGGTCAAAACACCCAGAAGGCACTGGGGAGGGGCGGGAGGCAGAAATGGCTGGCTGAGGGAAAAGAAAGCCAAAAGAGTCCAAAGGAAATGCTCACACAAGGAAAACGGGAAGGGAGGGGGAAGTGGGAGAAGAGCCACTGAGGCAGCACACACAGCAGGCACAGAGAGAACTAGGTCACAGTGGAACACACAGCACAAACACACACCTGGGTGAAAACACACTCATACGGGAAAGGAAGGGAAGGGGGGAAACAGCGGGAAAGACTACACACACGGCACAACGGGCACAGAGGGGCCGGGGGGGGGGGAGAGAACCAGCCAAGGGCAGGGCAGGACATGGGGAAATGGCATCCAGAACCCCCACAACAGCACAGGCTGAACGGGCACACCCACAGCTACACAGGCAGTCCCAGAATGGGGGGAACCACTCAGGGGGCACAGCAGAAGCACAGGGGGAGGCCACATGGACAGGGAGTGGTCCAGGAATGGTCCAGGAGGCAGACAGGTACCCCAAGCGCTGGTGAGGGTGCGATGGATGGGATGGAGGAGAGCCAGAGTCATGCAGCCAGTCCAAATACACACACACACACACACCGGGAGGTGCAGTCTGGGGGCCCCAGAACCCCGTGGTCACAAATTCACCCAAGGGGGGGCATGGGTACAGCAGGGATCGCAGGTGAACTAGGAAGGTAATCAGCACCCCAGCGTGCTGGGTGGCGGCTCAGAGATCAGGAGAAGGCATCCATGGAGGGGAACACCAGTTGCAGAGGTGGACAGGGGGGGCTATGGAGGGGTCCCAGAGCCACAGGCAGGGGCAGTGGAACCATGGGAGGCAGGCAGCACAGCAGCAAGTCCGGGACATCATGTAGGGAGTGGGAAGTGAACCACAGCATCAGGGCAGAGGCGGGAGCTCACAGAGGGGCCAGCAACTGGGGCCCGGAAGGCACAGGGGGCCTCACAGCAGCTGATGGGGCCCACAAAGGGACCCAGGGCCAGGTGGCCCACCAGGTGCAGGAAGTGGGGCCACTGAAGCATGCCCTGATGGTATCCCAGTGCTGTCCCATCGTGGGTGACCAGGTAGTATGCCTTGAAGGGATCCTGCAGGGCGAGCCCCACCTGCACATCGAAATGGGACCACACACCAGCCAGCACTGCCAGCTCTGCCCCGGTAGGCTCCGACAAGCCATAGTCAGCAGCCATGGGCCACAGAAGGTGATCCAGCTCCAACAGCTGGTGATAGAATGCCCCATGGGACCACTGGTACCCATGGGCCCCATGAACACAGCCAAAGAAGGACACAGCCAGGGTGGATCCCTTCTCCATCAGACATGCCATGAAGGTGGCCAGGCTGCACACAGAGAGGGCAGACAACATCTCCACCGCTGACCACCCCACATGCATGCACCTCATCTCCAGGATGCACCCATCAGGAAAGGGATGCAGGCCCAGCATCTCCGCGTGCAGCCAGCAATCACGGGCACTTGCCTCATAGCCAAAGTAGCTCAGCCCAGAGCTCAGACTCATATAGGCACCTGTGTGGCTGTCCAGGCAGCTCAGGAGCAATTGCATGGCTGGGGAATGCCACAGGTCACACAGGGCCATGGTCTTGTGGAAGGTCCAGTTATGGGGAGCGCCGGGGGTGGAGGGGCCCATGAACACCGGAGAAGCCCTGCCAGCCATGGTCCAGCACGAGCCTGCTACTACATGTAAGGCAAGAGGGACCCCACAATCCCTGGAGGGACAGGAGGGGAAGCAGGGGAGCTCCAAGGCCAAGTGATAAGGCCACAGGCTGCAACATTCGCCGGCTAATGAGCGAGGCATGGGGTGTGGACCCAGCACAGCTTCTAGCACCGAGCACACATACAGGACATCCTGCACACAGCTCAGGGTGGCGAGGAAGACAGGCAGCCAAAACACAGAGAGGTAGGAGGTGATGACAGCAGAAATGCAGCTGCAGTGGACCTTGCACCAGGCCCCATCCAGAGACTGCAGGTGTGCACAATGGGTCACACACTGCCGCCCTGCCCCTGTCACCCTGTGGGAGCTGGCCCAGCTGGCTGGGGGGGACAGAGGTAATCCGGGATCCCCCGGCTGGTAGGCAGGTCACGAACAGGGGGTGTGGTGACACGTGCCCCAACCCATAACGGGTGTGGCTCCAACCCACCCGGGCCACCATTCACCATGGAGCTGGAGCGGTTGGGCACCTGTGGAATACACCTAGCCATTTGTGCTGAGTGGTACCGCTTGCATACGGTCCTCCTGTGCATCCAGACTGCAGAGGTGCACCTGACCTCCCGGCTTCAAATGAGCATGGCCTGGAGTGCTGCTAGAGGCCAGTGAGCCCACTATGGTCGCAAGCACTCCCTGGCCCCGGCTCAGGGCCCAGTGGGTGTCCGGAACACCCAGGAAGGCCCTCATCTGCGCCCGGCATTGGGCTGCAGCACTCTACGAGGTGGCCAGCCAGGCTCCAGTGGCGGACGGAGACTATGGGCCACACTGCCCAGCTTGCTATGCTGATTGCCCGGTCGCTATGGGTCATGGAGTGGACACAGGGGTGGTGGGCTAGGGCGCTGGCTCAGTGGGATGAGGCCGCCTGGAGAGAGCACTTTCGGATGGACAGGTGCACCCTACTGCCACTCGCTGAGCTGTTAACACCCTGGTTGGGGTGGCAGCATAACCCCATGCGGACCCCCATTCCCATGGTCCAGCAGGTGGCCATCGGGGTCTGGGCACTAGCAACACCCAACTCCTGCCGATCCGTCTCACAGCACTTCGGTGTCGGGGTGAGCACTGTCACTGGGATCCTGTGAGACATCTGCAAGGCGGTGGAGGGAGTACTCCTGGACCAAGCGATCCAGCTGCTGGACCAGTAGGCTGTGATGGTCATCTTTGTGGCTGGAGGCTTCCCCAACTGCATGGACACTGTGGACGGCACTCACATTGAGATCCTCTGCACCTCAGATGGAGAGGCCGTGGAATATGTCAACAGACATGGGTACCACTCCCTGCAGCTACAGGTGGCCGTGGACCACCGGGGGCAGTTCATAGACATTTTCACAGGCTACTCTGGGTGCAGCCATGATGCCAGGATCATGATAATCTCACCCTTCTATGCCCGGATGTACCGCAGGGACTTTGTGGATATGGGGATGACCCGAATCGAGGGGGTGCTGATGCCCCCCTGCATCCTGGGGGACCCAGCCTACCCACTCACCCAGTGGCTGATGAAGTCGTACCCAGTTACCAGGAACCCTATGGAGGTCCTGTACAATACCCGCCCATGTGCAAGCAGGACTGTGCTTGAGAGGGCATTCGGGGCCCTCAAGCAGCACTGGAGGAGCCTTGCAAGCCACTTGGACTACATGGTGGAGACCTCAGCCCTGGTGATCAGAGCTTTCTGTGTGCTGCACAGCGTGTGCGAGACCAATGGGGCTGCCCTCAACTACCCCGTGCCCCGGCGCCCAGCTGGCCCCATGCCTCTCTTTGTGAATGCAGAGAACCCATGACTGTGGTGCCCGTACATTTATTGTGACCGCCACCTGCAGGTACCCCCACCCCCACCACCCACCTCCCAGGGCTGTGCCCCCCCTCAGGCTGACCTACCCCTTTCCCCAATTCTGCCCCATCCCCCACATCTCCGGGGCCTCCCCTTAGGTCACCCTGTGGGTGCCGTGGAGCTCTGGGAGCTCCTCTCCCCCCCCACTGTCTGTGTCCCCAACAGTATCCTGGGAGGCATCGGTGTCCTGAGGGGCAGGCAGTGGGGGGAGGGAGGGCTGACATGGGGCTGGAGGGTGCCCCCTGGGAGGCTGCTCCCTCTGGTGGCCTACAGGGACGGGGAGGTGGATGCGTGGGCCCAGCGGCATGCTGGCGGCTGGGGCAGTGGCGGAGGCAGTGGATGAGCTAGGGGCCCGGCATCAGAGCCTGGGCGGGCAGGTTGCCCAGTGGGGCGGCTGCCATCATGTACACGGTCATGGTCCCCATGTGGAGGAGCAGCAAGGTGCTGATGTCATGGGAGTGGTGCATCTGCTGTGCTCCTGGTGCTCCCGCCTCCATTCCAGTCGCACCTCTGCCTACAGTCCCCAGTCCCTTGTCTCTGCTTGTTGCACGGCCCTTTCTTTGGATGCCTCCATCTGATCGGTAGCCACAATCATCCGCTCGCCCTGCTCGGTGGTTGAGTGGACTATGTCCTCTGTCTGCTTCTCCATCTGGTGCCATACCTGTGCCCGGTGCTTCCTCATCTGTTGTGCCGGGGGCACGGGGCCGGCTTGCTGGACCCGTTGGGTTGCCCTGTTGGGGTACACATTAGGGGTTGGTTAGGTGCCCCATCCTCCCGCCACATCCTGTGCCTTGCCTGGGGGGTCGTGCTCCCCCCTCAGGTTGGCAGCTGGTGCCCTCCCCCAACATTCCCCTGCACCCAGTCCCCCCCCTGCATGACATGCCCTGGGTCCCCCCACCAGATTCCCCTGTTGCCATCTCCCCCAACACCACTTGCCGGTGTGCCTCACCTGGAATCTCTGGCTGCTCCCGGGGTTGCTCTCCGCCAGCCTCCTCACCCACCTGTTGCAGGTGCCAGGGAGTGCCATGCCCTGTGGGAATATGGGAGGGGTTGGGTGGACTGAACGTGTACCCCAGTGACTCCCCGGGCCCCCTTCCCGTGGTCTGTGGTGCCTGGGGGTGGCTGAGTGGACTGTGCCCCCTCCCCCCATCCCGTCCTGTCCCCCTGGACTGTCTCCCTTCCCACCCACTAGCTTACCCTCAATATCAGTCTCAGAGCCCTCTGAGGCCAGTCCCTCTTGTGTTACTGGGGTCCCCCTGTGTCCACTGGCTGAGGGTAACCAGTGTGCTGTCCTCAGAATCTCCAGGTCCAGACAGCGGCTGGGGACTTCTTGGGCTGGTGTGCGAGGGGGGCCTGCTGGTCCCTGAGGTCCTGGGTTTTTCCTCTTGGGGGTGCCTTCTACCGGGGCGGTGAGGGGAGGGGGTACCTCAGCCCATTCCCTGCCCTGGACCATGGCGCTCCCCACAAGGCATGGGGTGACAATAGAGCTCTTCATGTGAAGGATGCGGCTCAGGGCATCATAGAAGGGGGCAGTCTGGGCTCCGTGTCTGGACTGCCGTTTGTTGTCCCTGATGGCCTTGTACCCCCTCTTGAGCTCCTACACCTTTGATCGGCAATGGGCCACAGTCCTGTGGTGCTCTGCTGCCTCCATGTCCCGCACTATCTCCTGGTAAATGTGCTCATTCCTCTGGTTGGTCGTGAGCTCCAGCTGATTCTCCAGGGTCCCCCAGATCCTAATAAAGTCCTGGTGTTCCCTGTGTCCCCATTGTCCCCCTCGGTGATAAGGCTGTTTCCTGCATGGGTCCTCCGCCTCCTCCTCCTCCTGGCCAGCACCCATCGCTTCCGGGGGCTTGGGCTCCTGGGCCCATTTCTGTGTCTGTGGGTCATAAGGGGGGGGAGGTTGGTTGCCAGGTTGCCTCAGCCCCGCGGCCCTTCCCACTGTCCCCTCACCTGCTGGCCCACCTGCCTCCCTGGGTGACCCTGTGCCCTTGCCCCCCCTTCAGTCCCCTTACCCATTTTCGGGGTGCCTCATCCCCCAGGCCAGTTGTGATCTCTGGGGTGGCCTGCCTTGGCTGCTGCTGCTGCTGCTGCTGCTGCTGTCCCTCCACTGCCTCCATGTGCAGCACAACCACCTCCTCTGCCTGCGCCTCCTCCTCCCTTGCTCTCTCGTCCTCCACTCTCCTCTCCCTTCCGCCTCGCTCCATCCCGCCACGTCCCCCTGATGCTGTGTGCCCTTTAAATCTCCCTCCCCAGCCTGTGTTGTTTTTCATTGCCTGGCAGCGGCACTGCATGCTTTGTCCCCAGCTGGGAATCATTTTGTTTGATTCCGGCTAGTGGTTGCCATTCAGGCGTTACTTTTTGTTGTTTCCCAATGGGAATTGCTTTGACCACGCTTTTGGAGATGGTCCTCACCGGACCACCAGAAGGGGGGTTAATTTTGTCCCCTGCTGGGGATTGACTGTGGTGAACACCTGGCAGCCGCCAAAAAGACATTGAGAGCCCTTTTGCCCCGCCGCGGGGTTGAGTGTGGTTCACTGTGGTTGACTGATCTTGTAATATCAGTCTGATGTAAACACCCAATCTTGTAAACACCCAATATCTATGGCACTAGTGCTAATAACCTCTATATTTAATTTATATTGCTCTATTATCACACTTACCTAAGAAAGGCATATCCACCAATCTAACAATGTAAAGCTTCTTGAAATGGGGAACTGTTCTAAGTTCTAACTTGTTGAAAGAAAGGGGGAGGGGCAATTAGTACATCTGAGAGTTGATTATGCTACTTCTAATAGCATTTGGGACATTGTTACCCTTGATACGTAGAGAATCATATCAGCTGGCACATTCTTTCTGTTTTGGTGTTGATGAACCTTTGGTTTATTAGTCCATTATTGCAAGAATATTAGAGGGGCTGATATACCTTACATTTGCATACAAAAGCAAGAAAAAAGGAGTGAAATTAAAGTCACATAACATTGCTTATACTGTCTGTCTTTAGGAACCTATACAAATTAGTGAATCTTTATTATGGCAGTTTTCTTCAAAGCCATCCCTCCAGAGGGAACCAAACTTATTTTGTAAAACTGTGTTCTACTCTAAAGCTGATTGAATGAGCTGAAGCATCAATTATGTTTTCAGCCAAATTTCAGCATTTTCTAGTGTCTGCTAATCGGGAGCTAAAGAAAATCAAGTAGCAGAACAATGAAGGACTAAGTGGAAGCCATAATGAAGAAGAAAATAAAACTTTATCTCTTTGTCCTTTCTATCAGAAAGATTATTTAGGTTATTCATTTTTTTAAAAATTCCATTTAAAATAGTGTCAACTGGAAAAGTATCCAGCGCTCATGATGTATGAGGCAGTCATGTGCACAAGCACAGTTTGGGATGGGCATATGCTTTTTGTGGACTGGTTGTGGCTGCACTAGGGATGGACGAACAGAATGCGATTCGGATGTTCGGTTGTTCGGTTTGAAACCCGAGTTCGGGTTCGATGGTTTGGTTCAGCCAAGTTCAGTTTGGCTGAACTTGACCGACCATTCAAAAATAGCAAAACCGAAACTGAAATCAAATCAAAACCGAAACCTAATTTTCGGCCCTGGAAAAACATTTTTCCTGTTCCTGAACTCATCCGAACATGACCAAACTGTTCGGTCGTTCGAGAGTTCAGTTCGGTTTGGACGTCCAAACAGACCGCGTTCAGTCTGAACATCCAAACCACGTTTGCCCATCCCTAGGCTGCACAAAGCTTCATTCCCTGCAGCTTCATTCATTGCAGACAGCTCTGTGGGGAAGAAGAGGCTAGGAATTACCTTAATATGTGTGCATGTGTGTGATAGCCTTAAGAAAGCCAGAGCGAAAGATGGCCCTGACACCTTTGGAAACTTGAAGGCTGCTTTACTGTAGCAGGGGTCAGTTCTTCAAAGCAGCTGTTAATTCCTTACCAAGGCATTCAGGTCCACAGTTTCGGAACTACCGCTTGAGAAAACAGAGAAACAGCATTTCTCCTATTGATTAGTAAATTGTCACCATGAATAAAGTGGATGTGGAGCCCAAGAGGCTGGCAGTTGCAGAGGCAGTCTAATATTGAACTGAGCTTTGCTGTGTTATTAATTTACTATATAATTACATTATAAAAGCAAATTACACTTCTGTTTCATTACTGCTATTGTTATTGTTTTATGAATTCATTTCTTCTCTTTTCTTATTGCCGTTAATTATAGCAATGGAATTTGCTTAGCAGCAAATGTGTTTGCATTTCTGATAACCTCTTCATTTCTGCTCCCAGCTCTGTGTTGCTGCAGAACATGAGGGTATTCCTCCAGGGTGCTATTGTTTAACTGGAAAGTCAGAACTTAAAAGGTGATCTAATTGGAGGCATGGTTATTTGTCCCACTATGTCAGGCAGTGAATGCAAGTGAGATGAAATGAAGGAATGGAAGATGAAACATCTTGGAGGATAGGTCCATCAATCACTATTGGATAAATTGATCATGATAGGAGAGGAAATTTCTAGTAGGCAGAAGATGAGAATGTATGATTAGGAATTGATTAACTACATGTGGCCCATTTGTGTACACTTTTATTGAAGCACTCAGTGTTGGCCACTGTTGGATACCAGATTTTGGTCCAACTTCCTTTTCCTTTGGTCCAAGTGGCTCACTATGGCTTTTCTTATGAATGTTCTCTGCATTATCATGTATTCAACAGCCACCATCACTGTAACTGTCCATGTGAGTAAGCACTTTCTGTGTAATTAAGAGTTACACAAATGTTTGGTCTCATCTCGCAATGCTTGCCAAGTACCACACTTCCTGAAGTAACCACATAGCAAGTGAACTGTTTTATCAGTGGTGTTGGGCTGAAGCTGACCATTGAATTTCATGGATGTTTTATCATGTTCCATGATAAAAACACCCATATATCCTTTGACAGCATCCTAAACAAAGTTATGGGACTTCCTGGTTATGAAATCTTCTGTTGACAAATCTGAATTATTTGAAAAATAAAGATGTATCTGGATGTTGTTGTTTTTTTTATTCATTCGATATCAGATTTTATGATGAAAAAAGTTTCAGTGGAATTTTTCCAATCAATCCTACTTGAGGCAAATATTGATATTAAGCTTAAAAAAATTATTAGTATTTGGAACAGCATTTCTCTTGATTATATTTAATTCCTCATTTTTCTGTGACAGTGGGTTTTTTTGTTTTTAATATGTTGTGAGTCACCCTAAGTGGGGATTGTAACAGATTTTACTAAATATTCACAGGGTGATGGCCCAGGTTTGGGGTCCATCCTAAGTGTTTGAATGATGTGACCATTTTGGAAGGGTTGCAGTCTAACTATATGACATGATATGATGTTATTTTTAATAATTTATATAGTGCCAGCAATGTGCCTGGTGCAGAACAGTCATGATTATAGAGACATATCCTTTCCCCAAAGAGCTTACAATGTAGAATGGACAAGGGGCATGGCACAATCCAGTACCAAAAGGTACCTGATGCTGTTGGGTCAATTTGGGTACCGGGAATTTAACGGATATACCTGTTTTTGCACATAGTCATTTCAGATCTAGTTATAATAATACTTGGGTAATAGGGAATTTTGCCCCTCTGGGATAGGTTTTCTAATATTCTCATATTATTATGACATCTACAGAATATTCATGATGTCTGTTTACTAAGTAACCCTAATTACTTTTGACATCTCTAAGCATTCAGAAGAATAGCGGCAATTGTGGTAAAATGTCAAGTGCTAGCAAGAAAATTCATGAGATTATTTTTCTGGTTAGTTAGGTTACATTTAAATTATATTGAGTTTTCACGTGTATCCTGATGAAATTGGGTTGATATGACCTGTGATTTTCTCATTTTTTACTCATCACTGTTCACATAAATTTTAGGGAGTGACAAGTATTATGCTGCAACCTCCATTTAATTGATTTTTGAACTGGATTAAGTACTGAAATATAATAATCTCAACTCCACAAAAGTTTACCATTATTTATTTATATATTTCAGTCAATTGCTTTTATGCCTAGGCAAAATCCTGATGCTGTAATTCATTTTAAATACAGTATACATGCTGGGTATTTATCTACCTGTAAATAAATAATTGAGTTACAGATAGTTGTTTATATATTTTAAGCAGATATCTAAAGCACTGCAATTGATATTCTGCACTTTAATAGAGTAATTGCTTTATAGCAGTGCTCCAAATCAAGAATCAAGGGCACTACCAGAGTCAAAAATACAAAGACTCTTCAAATCATGTCCCAGAATCATTAAAACCTTGCTATTTAACAATTCATTGGAGATGATAATATTAGCAAGTGCCCTAGCATATCTGCCGGGAAACTGCAGAATGGCCATTGCCATCATTACTTTCCTGTGAAACCCACAGTGCTAAAACTGATATCCTAGCACTGAGATAACAAGGTTGAACTCATTTTTCATCCCATCAAAGTCAAAGGGAAGTTTTATCCTATTCTTGTCATTGGAGAATACCCAAAATGAGTATTCCTGAAATATAGTGTCCCAAATCACTGCCCTGTGCTATTTACATCGATAGGCGTTTGGGACAAGTAATAATTTTTTTTCATAGATAGTGGGATGCAGGACAGCTCAGTGTTTGTTATTACTTCTATAAGGGTCTTTTTAAATGAGTGGGATTTCTCTCACAGTTTAGGAAAACCCCATGCGGGGGCTTTAAATGCTCCTCCATGAAATGGAAGTCACCTGAGCGCCATCAGAAACAGTGGCACTGTTTGACTCCTGGGTGTTTTGAGACACAATGCAATAAGAGCTTGATTATTGGGGTCTTATCTACGCCACATCTCGAAACACCCGGGAGTTGCGTGGTACTGCTTTTTCTAATGGCACCCGGGTGACTCAGGTTCACGGAGGAGCATCTAAAGCCTCCCAATGGGGATATCCCAGAACCAAAAGTTTATACTGCGGGAGAAATCCCGCTCATTTAAAAAGGCCTTAAGATGCTAAAAGAATGGAATGAAGGATTGGCATTCTTGGGAACTATGTAGTTATAGAATGGGTGGCAGTTCATGGTACAACTAAATTTTCCCATACATAAGTTTTTTATTTATTTAATTTATTTATATAAAATTTGTATCCCGTCCCTCCTGCCCACAGGGCAGCCTGAGGTGGCAAACAACCGCTATAAAATCAATAAAACAATAAAACATTTAAAACAATTAAAAATTCCGTATTATGCAGGGAAAAACAAAACACTCCCTTCCCCCCCAACCTCACCCACCAAACCCCTACCCCTCACCAAAGGCCTGTCAGAACAGCCAGGTCTTACATAATCATTGAAATGACAGGAGAATGGGGCCAACCGAGCCTCCTCCGGGAGCAAATTCCACAGCACTGGGGCAGTCACCAAAAAGATCTAACATCGGTGGCCACCCAACTCACCCGGGAAACCTCCAAAAAGTCTCTCATGGATGATCTCAGGGGTCACACGGGTACATGGGGAGTGAGGTGGTCCCACAGATAATCAGGGCCCAGGCCATGAAGGGCTTTAAAGGTTAAAACCAGCACCTTGAACTTAGCCCAATGCTTTATAGGCATCCAGTGCAGAGCTTGGAGCACAGGTGTCATGTGCTCCCTGCGGCCCTCCCCCTTAAGGAGACAGGCCACGGTATTCTGCACCAGCTGCAGCCTCCGGACCAACTTCTTGTGCAGCCCCACACAGAGTGCGTTGCAGTAATCCAGCCTTGAGGTGATGAAGGCATGGATGACAGTGGTGAGGTCAGAGTCTGAGAGATACAGCCGAAGCTGCCGGACAAGATGTAACTGCCAAAATGCACTCCCTGCCACAGCCACAACCTGAGATTCCAAGCTGAGCCATGAATCAAGGGGCACACCCAGACTCCACACTTGAGAGACCATGGGAGGGTGAACCCCCCAACAAGAGGAGATTCAACCACCCCTAGGTCCCCCAAGCCCTCGCCCACCACCATCACCTCTGTCTTGTCAGGATTCAATTGCAGATGGCTCAACATCATCCAAACCCCCACAGTTGACAGGCACTGGGAAAATAAGGATACTGCATCACCTGGGTTGGTAGAAAAAGAGAGGTAGAGTTGAGTGTCATCAGCATACTGATGACACTGCATGCCCTGAAACCCTCTCACAATCTCCCCTAATGGCTGCATATAGATGTTAAACAAGAGGGGGGACAGAATGGCACCCTGTGGAACACCACACTCCCCCAAGACCACCTGGTGAGTTCTACCTGCCAGGAATGAACTCAACCAGTCCAAGACCATCCCGCCAATCCCAGCACGGTCCCGCAGATGAGTCACCAATGCCTCATGGTCGACTGTGTCAAATGCAGCTGAAAGGTCTTGCAGGACCAATAAGGTCTGACAACCCTGGTCCAATGCCAGACGGAGATCGTCAACCAAGGCCACCAATGCAGTCTCCATACCATACCCAGGCCGAAACCAAGAATGAGAGAGGTCAAGGAAACTGGTGTGGTCCAGATGTTCCTGGCGCTGCCATGCCACAGCCCACTCAATAGCTTTCCCTAAAAAGAGGATGTTAGAGACCGACCGATAACTAACAGGAGCATCAGCATCAAGAGATTGTTTCTTGAGCAGAGGCCTAACCACAGACTCCTTCAGGCATTCAGGCACCCTGCTCTACTGAAGGGAGGTCCTAACCACCCCAGTCATCAATGGCCGTAACGTCTCCTGACTGGCTTTTACCAACCAGGACCGGGCATGGGTCTTGTTCACAAGTGGTGGCATGAACAGATCCCATCAAGGACTCCACATCAGAAGGCGACACCATCTGACACCAATCCCACAAAACAGGACAGGACTGGGCATCCATAGCCCCAAGATTATCCTCTGCAATAACTGTTCCAATCAACGTGCCTCATTCCAGACATAGACCAGTGGGAAGGTAATGCATGTAATGCTAAAGTAGGTAGTAATTTTTTGGACTAGAGAATAATACCTGCAGTTTCAGGTACTATATTGTTTGCCCAACTGGTATTTGTGTCATGTATTTCCTATTATAAGCATATATTTTTGGCCATCTGTGTTCCTAATGTATTTATTTTGTGTTTCAATATATTAACTTTCTATTTCAATGTATTGAACATGTGTTTTACTGCATTGATTTTTAAAATCAGTTTCTATATGTACCTTGGTTCAGACTGAGGCCTCCTCAGCTGTGTTCCAATGAACTTTTTTTAAACTTCTCAGTGAACTTTTCACCATATCCAAGGAAACAGGAAAAAAATGGCTAAAGTTGGAGGCCAGACCAAGGGTCTTATCAGTCTATATGTCTAAATGACAAATGGTACCAGTCATGAACATCTCCAAAGTGAGAAGTTTTAAGTTAGTTTTTCCTAGCTAGCACATCTGTTTCCACTAATTGGTTAAAAAACCTTGAAGCTGTGGTCAATTCTCTCTGTAATCTGACAATTAATTTTGATGGAAATATGAGGTTTTGTTCAAACTTTGAAGGAAATCTGACTTTCTGTTTAGTTTCTTTACTTGCTCAGAATTAAGAGAGCCAATTAGAATCTTGTGTATTTCCATGCTAACTGACATCATTAGCATCACTGCTCAGGAGTGTCAGCTTCTGGCAAAATTTGCTTTAAGAAGGGAGACACTAGCTTTGCTTTTTCAGATTGAAATTATTATTATTATTATTATTATTATTATTATTATATTAACAAACATTTATATAGCCAAGCAGTGTACCTGGCACTTTACAAAGTAATAAAATAGACATGGTCCCTGCCCTTAGGACTTACAATCTGAGAGACAGGAGCTGGGGGAGAGACTTAGGAAGGGGAACAGAGGGAGAGACAAGGGGTCTAACATTCATGAAGATGCGAGGTCTCAAGTGCATGTACTTGGCTTGGTTACGATGAGAATGACACTATGTTGGGGTTTCTCCTCCACTATGTTGGGCTTTCTCTCTCACCATCATGGCAGAAAAAGGGAAGAACTGGAAAAATGTAATGTACTATTCTTGATATCTTTGAGCAAATGAATTGAGCATATGTTAAGCTTTTAGAAGCTATTTTCTTAAAATAGAAATATTTTTTAGATCATGTAACTTTGATTGGCTATCAATACCATTCTATGTAAGCTACTGATATTTTCTATTTAAAATTAAGTAAACTATGCCTATTTTTATTATATTCTGCATCTCTTGTTCCATTTATTTATAAATATATTGTCATTTTACAATACTTGCTTTGCTAGCTTGGCATCAAAGTAAAGTGTAAACTCATTTTATACAACTTGGAAAAGAGTGGCCCAATCCAGTTAGACTAGATCTGCTGGGAAACATAGCTCTCTTTCCTTTTGTAAAAAAGAGGCACGCAACGTGGCATTTGCATACCCAGTAAGGAGCCAACTACTCAGAATAGTGGATACTATCACTACCAAATGGTAGCTCAGTAACTGCAATCCGGAAACGTAGGTAACTCATCGGGCACTAAGCAAATACCATTTAGTGCTCAATTCATGGTTTCCGGTAATGCAGTTTCAATGGGTATACTTGTTTGGGGATTACCTGCTTCAGCTCAATTCTAATTTAATCACTGCCCTTTCTGAAAAGATTGACACACACACACACACACACACACACACACACACACACACGTAGTGAATTAATTGACTGATTGAAGCATTATAGAACCAAGAGAATATTGTACACATCTGTAATTACTGAAAGGATGCTATGAGTTTCCTATATGCTTTATTTGCTTGCTATATGCTCCATAGTAACTTTTAGTTTAGGAATATTGAAAATGCATATTAGGAGGAAAACAGGCTGGCAGGAGGAGAGAGAAATATGCTGACAGGGATATATTCTTGTCATCTAGTAAGAACAGAACTAGCAAGAATTTTCGGTTCCCAGAACATGACTGTACATAAACAAGAGGGAAGGTTACAGGAACAGATAAGGATTGAGCAAGTAAGGAGAAAAGATGGCCTGGTCAGACAGTGAGACGCCTTATTGAAAGGGGGCATCGGCAACTCCTGGCCAAAGATCAGACCTCCTATCTGGAGGGAGGGGTAGGCAGGATCTAAATGGTCAGGATATCCCATAATCACGATGACTAAGCAGAAAGTACCCCAAATCTGGCCAGCCAATGGGAAAACCTTCTAGGCTTAGCACTGACAACCCCGTACTCTGGATAATCATAAGGAAGTAACTGGATAAAAAGGCCAGCCCTAGACAGGAAAGAAGCCTTGCACGGTACCCTCTGACCATTACTTAGGCAACTTTCGGTTGGTTGGTGCTTGGCCCTTTTCCAACGCCCTCAAAGGCTGTGAAAAGCCAAAACTCCAGCAGCTAGGTTCCTAGATAGACCTCGATCAGGGTCCCCGCCCTGCCTCTCCTCTCAAGACCAGACTTGAGACCTCTGATGCGTAAGAACACATATATATGTATTTGTGTGTGTCCTTGCTGTTAGAGTAGGTGAAGGCTATTGCTAGATGCAAGTGTATTGGTGCTATGTTCTCAGTTCTTTCTATAATAAACACATGCCTATTTAAGGGGCTTGTGATCTGCTTCATAGTGCCTCTGCCAAGATCCCGGAATTGGGAACTACCTACTAGGGGTTTAAGTTCTGCTCCTGGTGGGAAAGATAGAGAAGAGTTACAATTTATAACATACACACCCCACATACACTTCCAGGCCCCTAGGAATTCCTGGACCCTAGGAATTCACAGGACTTCCTCAACCATTAAAGTCAATGGGAGTTTTGCTGTTGACTTCAATGAACAGAAGATTGTGCCTTCAGTTTCAGGAGAGAGAGGCCTCTGAGGCAGGATCAGGTGACCCAATGGAAGGATAGAAAATCTCATGGGCTGTGATCAAGGGAGGACATCAGATCTTTTGGCAGTAGAAGGAAGAACTGACACCTATTGGCAGCCCTAAACATTGGATTTGCTTGGCAGATTCCACCCCATGTTCCATCCCACCACCACCTTGATGCACTGCATAGCATAAGGGAATCAATATGGTTACTGGGAATTCAACTGATATACCTGTTTTTGGCTAACTCAGCCAATCAGAGACGGACTTTGGATGGGCTGCTGGGAATTGTAGTCCTGACCTATGTAGCTTATGCTGAAGGGCCATCTCTTCACAACACTGTTGGTGGTTCTGGGTGTAAAATTGTTTTTGTCCTCTCTTTCCATGACTTTAGGCCTTAGGAACATGACAGCTCTTTCCATTGTTCTAGAGCAGGCCTTTCCACTTATTTATACACTCCAAGGTGTGCTTAACTTTGAAGTTCCTTTCTTCTCCTAAAGAGGGACCCAAGCCAAACTCCAGTGTCCAAGCACCACCACACTTTGGGATTCAAAATGAAAACAAAAGAAAGAAACCCACTAGAGGCTAGGTCTTCAACTACTGTAGATCAATATAGCTCAGCTGGTTTACAACAACTGAGGAACTGGCCCCTAGATTTGTCACTCAGGCCCATCATCCCATATCTATGTATGTATATTCCCCATAATTCTTATCAGGTTTCTGGTGCATAATCTTAGTTTCAGACTAGTGTTACTCTGCCTTGATCACAAATTATGACAAAGGGTACAATCCCCTGTGGTAATTAAACAAGTAGGTATATACCTTTGCTACCTCCAATCGTGTGAGCACTCAGAAGTGTATTGTAAATGTAAAGTACCACCCACTCCCTGCCAGTCCCTATCTGCAGAGCTGTTATTCCTTGTATACACTTGCATGGTACATTAGAACATAAGAACAAATGAAGTTCCATTCTGAGTCAGACCAATGGTCCATTGAGCCCAGCACCTGTCTCTGACAGTGGCTAATCTTGGTCACTTGGAGGAAATACCCAACAGATCACTATGGGGCAATCCATTCTTCTTGTTCACTCCCAGCTCCTGACAGTAAGAGTTAGGGATGGGCGAACAGAACTGAGTTTGGAAATTCGGTTCGGTTCGGAAATTCAGTTCAGTCGACCAAACTATTCGAGTTTGGTCTGAACTTCCGGACAAAGTTCGGAAATCCAAACCCCATTGAACTAAATGGAATATTATCTTTTAGGGATGGGCGAACAGAGCCGAGTTCGGAAATTCGGTTCGGTTCGAAAATTTGGTTCAGTTCAGAAGTTCGGTTCGGTCGACCGAACTATTCGAGTTCGGTCCGAACTCTGAACTTCCGGACAAAGTTCGGAAATTCAAACCCCATTGAACTAAATGGAATATTATCTTTTAGGGATGGGCGAACAGAGCCGAGTTCGGAAATTTGGTTTGGTTCGGTTCGGTACGAAAATCGAGTTCGGTTCAGAAGTTCGGTTCAGTCGACCGAACTGGTCGAGTTTGGTGCGAACTCCGAACTTCCAAATTGCGTTCGCCCATGCCTAGTAAGAGGTTACATTCTACAAACCTGCTTGGCTAATAGCTACTAATGGACCTATCATCCAGAAACTTGTTCAACCCTTTCTTAAATCCAGCTATACTACAGGCCTTCACCACATCTTCTTGCAACAAATTCCACAACTTCATTGTGCATTGAGTGAAAAAAACACGTTGCTTTATTTTTAAAAAATCTGCTGCCCATTAGTTTCATTATGTTCCCCCTAGTTCTAGTACTATTTGATAGGGTAAATAGCCATTCCCTATAAACATGTTCCACACCACTCATGATTTTATAAACTTCGATCATATCTCCTCTCAGTTGTGTCTTCTCCAAGCTGAAGAGCCCCAACCTATCCAGTCTCTCTTCATAGGGGAGTACATTAGACTACCCCAAGTAATACTTACTTCCTACCCATTACCCTTCAGGCCAGTAATTGACCATTACCTCAAACCTTTTAGTGTATGGTTCCATATGCAGTGCGAAATGGCACGTGTGTCAGAAAACAAAACCAAAAAATACCTGGGGGGGGAGGGCAGAGAAGTGTTAATCAAACCTTGTAATATTGTCCTGATGAAAAACTTTAGCCTACAATATTCTTCAAACCCTACAATTCTATAATAAGAACATAATGAATGGGTTATAGTTACTAACCCATTCTGTTCCTGTAAGATGTAAAAGCTCATGCTCCAGCAAAAAAAGAGAGTGAAAATAATAAGGTTAATCAAAAATGCAGACATAAAGTGACTAATTTTTGCAATTTGGTGGGAAATAGTAAGGAAAAGTACAGATTTCATGCAGATTGATTGGAAAAAAGTTGAATGTCATGGGACTTTAAGCAGTGATGAGATTTGACGCGTCCGTGAAATATAGTTAGAACCGTAACAAAGACGCAGCTCCAGTTATAATGGATCTTATTTAGAAAGCAAATAATGAATTTGCATCTTTCTATAGAGAGCTGATATGGTGAGAGAATAAGCTACGGTAACAAATCCTGAGGCACACCACCACTACATTGTGTGCCTTACCTATGACAAGAAATAAAAGGCAGGAGTTGAGAAAAGTCAACAGCTTTGCACATATTTTGTTTAGTGCTATGGCAGTGATAGAGATAAAGAATTAAATGGATTACAGAGAGAAGACAGCTTGCTGAGATAATTATGGTAATGATCAAAAATATAGCCAGACTGTGTTATAAAATCTGTTGTTATTTTATTTTTATTTTTTATAGCATTAACAAAAAAATTTCCTCCAGGACAAACTTTGGCAGCTATAATTTCTTGAAAGACCTTACTTATGTTATACTTGGGGACATGAAATTGGAGATCTTGTGTTTTGAGGGCAGGGTGAAATAAACTTTCAGCTCATATTAGATTTTATTTTTTTAAATGGCTTTTATAATTCAGCAAAACAATATTTTTGAACGGAATTTTATGGTAATGAAGATACCTGTTCAGGCTTTAGATTAGGTATCCAACAAGAAATCCTTTGGTAACTCTACTACATTGACATGTTAGCTGGGGCTGCCCTTTTTCCCCCTGGCCCCACACCCTCTCACCCTGTTGCTGTACGCTACAAAGGTCTATGTATGAGCTGCTTTTGTACCATCTCTCAGATGACCAGGGACTGGGCAAGAGACAGTGTGTGTATGCTAGACATAGGGTTATTTCAGATGTTACGAGATCACAGTGAACCACGGTGAATACCCAACTGTGGTCACTGTGCCTCGAACGTCTGTTTGGTGGCTGCCAGATGTTCACCACGCTCAATACCCACACGGGGTCAATTTCAACCACGCTTCCCGGGTGAGTGATGGGAATTTCCCGGGAAGCGTGGTGAAAGTGATCCCCGGCGGGGACCAAAAAAATCTCACGTCTGGTCGGGTCTGGTGAATTTGGCCAGACGCTGCGGCTGCATTGGCCCCGCCGCCCGCCTGTCTCCACAGAGGGTGGGTAGCGGTGAGCGTGGAGGGGGCGGGGCCATGCGGCCACACATTGCACCGCACGGCCCCGCCCCCTCCCAGATTCCCCACCAGGATCCCCTGACATGTCTGATATGGTGTGATGGGGTCATCCCGGCGGGGATGAATTGTTTGTTTTCGGTACGGGGCCAACCGGCCCCATAACGTCTGAAAACACCCATTGCCATGGCTGAATGCAAGGAGGAAACGCAAGGAGGAAACTCATGTTGTTCTCACCAATGACAATTTGGCAGCTGGCTCATGTAAAAAATGTGTTGTATCTAGCTAGTATTTCCAAAGGAAATTGGGAATTTTGTGTTTATTACTGAAAGAAGCAGCTAGAACACACCTTCAACCTTTTCGGTTGCCAAAGATTGACAAGTCTCGCCACCACCTTGGGCAATAAGCTCTTCACATTGGTGAATAATCGCTGTTCCCTTCACATGCATATGTACGTCTCCCAACACTCCAAGTGCACAAAGAGAGCAGAAGGTATCATTACACTTATTTATTTATTTATTTATTTATTATTTCTTTCTTTACGTTTATTGGCCACCTGTTCATGGCCACGGCATCCCAGGGTGGCTCACAACAAATAAAACAACAATAAAACTCGTAAAAATATAACAGAATAAAAATAATTTTAAAAAATGATCGCCCCAACATTTACTATAAACCCCTCCCCCAAATCCCCCCAACCTATCCTACCTTCCCACCCTCACCTCCAAAGGCCTGGGCAAGCAGCCAGGTCTTACAGGCTCGACGAAATGCCATCAGACCCGGGACCAGGCGAGCTTCCTCCGGGACGGAGTTCCAGAGTCGTGGCCCGGCCACCGAAAATGCCCTCTCCATTGTGGCCCCCCGTTTAACATGGGGGACCTCCAAGAAGGTGCCCCTGGCAGACCGCAGGGATCACTCTGAGGCACGGAAGGCAAGGCAGTCCCCAAGTATGAGGGGCCCAGACCGTGTAGGGCTTTATAAATCAACACCAACACCTTGAATCTGGCTTGGTATACTATAGGCAGCCAGTGCAGAGTGCGGAGCACAGGTGTTATATGCTCCCGCCGCCTTGGCCCGGTGAGAAGACGGACCACTGCATTCTGCACCAGCTGCAGCCTCTGAACCAGAACCAAGGGAAGTCCCACGTAGAGCGCATTGCAGTAGTCTAGTCTCAAGATGATGAAGACGTGAATAAGAGTGGCTAGGTTGAGCACGGAAATGCATGGGCGCAGACTCCATACTAGATACAGCTGGCAGAAGGTGGCTTTAGCAACTGCCTCCACCTGCTGATCCAGATGGAGGCCCGGATTCAAAACCACCCCCAGACTCCGAACCTGTTTGGCTACAGGAGGGCAGACCCTCCTCCCCCCACCAGAGGAGCCGGCACCTCCCTCGCCCCACCCACCACCATCACCTCCATCTTATCAGGATTGAGCTTCAGTCTGCTCTGCCGCATCCAATCCACCACGGCCTCCAATCATTGGGAAAGCAACGAGATGGCAGGTCATGGGTCCATTGAAAATGAGAGGTACAGCTGAGTATCCTCAGCACACGATTGCTTTGGGAAATGATTGCCTTGGGCCCTATCTGAGCCTGGTTCTGATGTATCCAAGATATGATGTGTCTTGGTGCCACTCCCAACATTGATATCACAATGCTTTCTTGCTTGCTTTTTTGATATCCCATCATCTTTCTTGATATCCCATGATATCCCACACTTGCTTTCTTGATATCCCACCATCTCCCAACTGTCTTTGTAAGTGCTTTTCCTGGGACACAACCAGGAAAGAGGTTCCTGATGCTTGAACACCAGTCTTTTTTTCTCTCTCCTTAATGAGACACTTTGATCCCCTGCAGCAGGGTCAGTCGGATTCAGAACCCAAAGATGGTATGTCCTTCCTAAATAGGGATTTTGGGGAGGTGTGGGCTAGATCTTTGTCTGATAGCTCCCCAAGATTCCTATTTTGGGAAGTATGTAAGCTACTAGAGCTGTAGCAGGTAGCACATTTGCTACCCATGGTAATATACACATTTTGGGGCACCCCTAGCAGGCACCTGACAGGGAATCTGGCCCCATAATGTGCCTTGTGCTTGAAAATGTGGGTATTATTTGGGGAATCCTGGCACACTCCAGAATGCTGATCCTGGCACCAACGGCTCCCTGGGTTGACTCACTTCACCACTGGGCTGTTGGTTCTCCGGTCTTGGTTGCTGCTTGCTAGTCCCTGCTCCTCCCCAGCTTGCATGTTGCTTCGCTGACCCAAAATTGGAGTGCACACAGAACTCATGCACACCCCCTTGGAATGGAAGACCCATTAGGGGGTGCATGCAGGGGGTAAGCTGAGTGGGGAACACACAGGCTGAGTGGGGAACAGAAAAAGCTGAGTGGGGAACACACAGGCTGGGGAAGAGCAGTGAGCAGCAAGAAGGACTGGACTGGAGAAGCAGCAGCCTGGTGGTGAGGTAAGTCAGTCTGGGGAGTTAGGTACTGGAGCCTGTCGGCTACTGTATCCTGTCACCTTACCTTGCAGGGTGAGGTAAGGCAAGTCAGGCAACCCCAGATTCAATGAGTTGCCTGACTTGCTGGCTACCCAGTTGCAGCTTTATAAGCTACAGAGTTTTATGAACATTTGCTCAGGATATTTACTGATGCATCTAGAGTGAAAATTTAACCCCATTGAAGTCACAGTTACTTTCTCCATTGACTTCATTGTGGGTAGGATTGCACACCCAATGAGTACACTGCAGGTTACTTTGCAGGTTTAGAACCTTGTAACATAGAGACATACACTTTCTTTGAGATGTGTGTATTAAACTTATCTAACATGCCATAAAGAGCAGGGGATAAGATGGATCCGTTCCAGAATTTACTCTTTAAAATTCATTCCTTCATTTCACTTGCAAAAAGTCAGTGTACTCTAGAGTCCTATTTGGGCCAAAGATTTGGGCACGAGCTTTCCCCAAACCTGATTGCCTTGGGCCTTATCTGAGTCTGGTTCTGATGTATCCAAGATATGATGGTGCCACTCCCAGCATTGATGTCACGATGCTCAACCAGGAATAGGGCTATGCCAGAAAAAGGACTGGTCTCAGGGATTCCTCTCCTCCTTTCCAACATAACCATGTCCACTGCCGAGCACCACTAAGAAGACCTCCCTCAGTTAGAGCCTGTGGGTAGTGTATGTTAGCCAATCAGATCCTGTAAGTCTTGGTCATGTCACAAGCCTCTATTGTACTGTGGTAGCAGCAATATTATTCAAAAATAGTGATTGCAGACAATCTTTTTCTGTCTCATGTCCAGAAAAGAGTGAGTCAAACTGACTTTACAGAGTAAAAAAACTATGCTACAGTATGTTATATTACTTTAATTTCATTTGGTCAATTGTGTTTATTATAAAATGTAATATTTTTATCATTTGTTTCTGAATTATTGGTAATTGCTGCTTACAGGTACTTCATTATGAAAATGTGATTTATGAAGGAGGAAAAATAGCAGAGAAAAAAATGTTTGAGTTCAAATCTCTCAGGGAGTTGAAACCTGAGTGTGGTTTCACATTTATCAAAAGCAAATAAGGATGACCTGGATGCAGTATTTGTTTCTATTTGATAAAATTTATGACTCAGTTACTAATAACGGTAATGGAGTATTCTATCTGTACTAAGCTATCCTTGAACAATAATCAATAATGAAGTGATTTTTTTCCATATCTGATATAAATACTGGCAAAATCCCATTCTAATGTTTAGTGGGGAATGTTTTCCAGAGGATACTAAGCAAGTGAATAATAAGTCCACTGGCCTTGCTACTGGTAAGGATGGACTGATGAGAAATGTAGTGTTGGTAATAAAATCTGGTTTATAATCTTTTACTGGACTTTGTACAAAGAAGTCATATACAGAATAGCCTACAATATTCAGTCCTCTCCTCCCTAGATTTGTCCATCTTCCAGTCATGTTTTATACCCCTCCAGCCAGGTGTTGTTGGAATTCCCTGTCGGAGTAGGCCTTACTGGGTCACAGAGTCATAGCTAGGTTGGAATGGACCCTGGTGCAGAAGATGGAATGCCCCCCCCCCCATCCTCCTCACAGCAGAAGGGGAATGTGCTGGACCAGGGAGTGTGCCCCCCCCCAGGCTCATGGGCTCCAGTACAAACGCACCACCTATCCCTATTAAAACTACACCTTTGGTGGGTTACCCTCATCAACCTGGCTCTGAGCCTATTTTGCTCTAACTGAGCGAGATGGAACAGGGATGTATACTTCGGGTGAGGATTCAGATTAAATCTATAGCTGGATGGTTCAGGCCATTACAGATTAATCCGTACTGAACCAAAACAGTGCAACAAGAAGCCTGTTTGAAATGAGAGTATTAAGCTTTTCTAGCATGCCATAAAGAGCAGGGTATTTAAATATGAATCTGTAATACGAATCCACAATTAAATCCAATAACTTTGGAAAACAAAACAAAAATATACTGATATGAATTTGCATCTTAAAGACTACAACTCAACAACAACAAAAAATTGGAATATAGAAAACTCAACAAAACAGAAGTTAAATGAAAATTTAAAGCAAATATGCTATCTGTTGAATTTGGCCATTTTAATCCAAATTTGTTTTGTTTCATTTGGATATCTGCTTCAAACATCTCAGTTTCTAGTTGTTTGATTTATTTTGCTTATTTGTTTATTCAGTTGGGTAATTTTATTTCCCCCCCCCCCCGTTTATTGTACATGTGCAATCTAAATAGTGCCAAAATTAGGTTACTGAATAACTAGATAACCCAAATTGATATGCAAGTATCTGTTTCAGATTTGGATATTATTTGGATGGTTATCTGAATATGCAAACATATTCACAAATACAAAGCTGCCTATTTGTTCCACAACTACAAATTAGCCGTATTTCATGCAGTGCTGTGGTTTTGGCACAGATGAAGAACTGAATCAGTCCGTAATCTGACTCAAAAATATGTCCTTCAAGGTATTTGGAATAAAGAGAATTAGGCTGCAGTGCTTTTTCAAACTGAAGACTTCATATAGAAGAAATATGTTCAGTAGATGCAAAGATTTATTTCTCTTCAAAACAAATATTGTTAGAGGTGTCTGCAGACATTCATGCACCTGAAGAGATGGCTAGTTTTTTTGTGTCCTCCCCTCTCCCCCAGTGTGTGTGTTAACTCTTCATAGATAACAATTAATTTCTCCTTTCCCTGCTCTTCATTTCTTCTGTTTATGTTCTCTGGCTGTTTTCAGTCATTTGGCAAATGTTCCAAGAGAAGACCACAGAGATGCTGGAATTTTTCTAGCAAGACACATGCCACACTCTTGCCAACCATCAAATTATGGGTCTGCCTCAAGGTCCAGGCTCTATTTTGTAAACCACTAAACTGCTTAGGCCCTAACTGCCTGAGAGATTGTTGCAATGACTTTTCACAACAGTAATTCTCAACTGAGCCTTTGCTAATAGACTTATACCATTTTAATCTTCACAGTGCTATTTAACCTAACCATGCTAATAAGATATTTCATCCTGAAGCACAATGTTCACTTAGTTGATCTTTTCAGGGACTGGCTATGTCTTTCTGTGTCTATTGCAAAAACAACCCATAGTATTTTACTAGATGTAAGCTAAAAGGCTAAATGTTGATTTAGACTTAAAAATCACAGATTTTGGGGTTATTTGGTCCTGGAATTCTGTTTCTGGACTACTTCTGTAGTATGCTAACTTGAGACAAAGGTTCTGAAACAAAATTCACACAAACTCCCATGGCCACAGTTTTGACAGGTAGGATATCGGAGTGATTATTTGGAAGTGTGTAGTAAATAAAATTGTTCCAATGTAAAGAGTAAGATGTTTCATTCATTTCATTTTATTAACGATTAGCCATTTCCATTTCATTAACACAACTAAAAACAAATACATAAGTGAATCCAACAAATTCAGTTAAAAAGAAATTTATTCCTGCATAAAACCAAAAGAAAAAATGATGCAGTATCCTTCACTTTTGGGAGGCTGTAAGAAAGGGTTTCCCTTCAAACACAGGATCAATCCAGCTTGCTCTGAAATTGCTGTAAGGTGGATATTCAAATAATATATGTTCCAAGTTTTCAACCACTTTTTCAGTAGCACAGGCATAATCTATCCCTATGTACTATTAATGCCATATAAAAGTTACTAACAGGGGTTTGGGAAAGGCCCTCCAGGGGGGGCCCAAATTCATGATGGCAGACTACTTGCAAGATAGTTCAGGATGAGCTCCTTCACCCGACAAATGAGCTGCACCTCTGCACTGATTAGCCTAATGTTCTTAGGAGTCAGCTGAGCTACACAAGTTATTGAGTATGCCTGAAAGAGTAGGAGGGAGGTGGAAAATGCATAGAAGGAAAGAACATTGTGAGGCTGCTGCTGCTCCCACTCTGAAGTAAAGAAATAATCTCTCTTCAGTTCTGGGAGAGGAGGGTTAGGAATTGAAGACTAACCTGTATATGATGTTAAGTGCTTTCATGAGGATGCATGGATTGTTGAAAATAAATAAGGCTGGTGACTAGGGATGTGCGAACATGGTTTGGATGTTCGGAGTTCGGACCAAACTCGGTCTGTTCGGATGACCGAACTGAACGTCTGAACTGAACTCGAAAATAACCGAACAGTTCGGTCGTGTTCGGGTGGGTTTGGATAAGTTCAGGGAGGGAAAAATGTGACTGGAAGGGGGAGGAAGCTGAGGGCCAAATGATACCGATAAAATAAGGTTTTGTATCGGTACTGATAGTGCTTTTTCAAATGTTTGGCAATATTCAGCCGACTCGAACTCCACCAAATCGAACAACCGAACCTGAACTCGGTTTTTGAACCAAACGGCTGAACATCCGAACCGTGTTCTGTTCTCCCATCCCTACTGTTGACTGCAATTTTTGAGGCTGTGCATGGTACATTCTCAGCTGGGGGGAAGGGGGAATGAAGGGAGAAGTGATGGGCCTGTGGTGAAATGCCAGTAGGGGGCGCTATACAGCTGAGCCACCCACCTCACTGTCTTTCTCCAAATCTCTGACTAGGGGTTCCCACATCTGGCAAACCCACCAAAACCCTTGATATTCTGGTGGCACCTCTCAAGTGTTTCCCAGCGGGCATTCACACCACTCAGGAAATGTGAACCCACAAAAGTCGTAGGTCTTACAGCTTTCCAAAAGTACTCCCCTTTCCTGGCACTTTGTTCCTGAGATTTCCTCTTCTGTGTTGGAGGCAGATCTCCAGAGCTACCCACAGGAGGCTTCCCTCCTTGGTTTCAAAGCTGTTGGCTTCTAGCCCAATAGGTAGATTTCCCCCCCCCCTTTAGTAGCTTGACCTGGTTATCTGGCCTAAGGAGGTGTATAATGCTCAGCCAATAACACACACACACACACACACACACACACAGTAGGGTAAAAAGAAAACATAGACTTTACTGGTACATATACAAGGGATAAAAGCATAGAACTAGGGGCTGGCAACCCTTTGAGCAAAGCAAGTCCAGTTTGGGGGAATGGTACCCCGTTTGAAACGTGCCTATCTAGTACAGTATCTTGAGTAGCAGGCAGGCAAGCAATTACTGATGCAGGGTTAGTCCTCCTCGTCTGTTCTCCATAGGGGATGGTTTTTCTATTGGGTCCAGGTTCATCTGGCAAATCCAGAGGTACAGAGTTACTGCCATGCAGTTCATTTGTGCCTCCAGGCAGGGATGTCACCAGTCTAGCAGCATCTGCTAGAGATCTCAGTAAGAGTGTGAAGAGGAAGAGTCCCAAGACCCAGAAAGCCTCCGGCTCAGTCCTTTTAATAGTTCTCTTTCCTCCCCTGTGATTCATTCGGAGGGGTCACCTGGCAAAAGGTAGATTCCCCTTGACTGCTCTGAGTCAATCAGCTTAGGAATTTCAGGAATGTGGGGTCCTTCCCATCTTTCCCATGTGCTGGATTAGAGGTCTAAAGCAGTCTTAGGCCTGGCTTGTGTTTGGGCAGGGTGTATTTGCCAGTGTCCGTGGCTGTCTTAGCCAGCCAGTGTCTGTCCAGGCAAGGGGCATTTTTCCACAGGCCACACCCTGCAGAAACTTACCTTCAGAAGAGACCCCATCACGTGGCAGTATAAAAAGTTCCAGATGCCATCACTGATTTAGGTCCTGATTTTAAATGTATTCACACTGGCAGAATCCCAGTGATTTCTGGGGGCTGTGTCTGTGCAAATTTGTGTAAGAGAGCAGCCCAAATCTAATGTATTCATACAAAGTGGCAAGACAGATCACATCTTGATGCATAACAAAGAAAGCCATAGACTGGGGTTGTTATCACAGCAGGAAAACCATACTGCCAGTAAGTAAATTATATTTTTTATTCATTGTGCTCATTATGAAGCTCAGAGCCAAGGTTGCTATCAGTGAGGACAGGACATTTTCTTTCTTTTGGATAAAAAAAAATATATCAGAAAATGTAGCATGATGAAATTGTGTTGTAATGTACCTCCAGACAGCGCTAATTCACTCTTCAAGAGGGAAACCTACATAAATGACAAAGAGTGGGCAATTAGCATCAGAGGTGAAAGGCGAGGCCAGATGGTAGATTGATGTTCCAAAACTATATTTCAGTGATGGAAAATATGCCTTGGAGGAGCATGCCACATGTATGCTATCTGCTTGTAAATTTGTTACTGAAGAATCTACTAAAAATAAAGGGGAACTGATTTTCTTTGAGGGAGTGGATGAAAAGTTACTCAACTTTTTCTTAGTGGCAGGATCAGACACAGGAGAGTACAGACTGTGCAACTGCAGAGGGCACTATATGCTGGGGTGGAGTTTTGCAAGAGCTGTGCAATCCATGAATTAACTTGAAATGTAAATTGCACTGTCATAAAGCATGGGCCCATAGAGTCTCGGCCTATGGGAGGGTTCATGGCAATTCAGTACTGGTGTCCCCAATGCATGGGTTCCATGAGTAAACTAGAAATAACTTATGTGTAGGTCCTGCAATTCAGAGAGCCATAGTCCATGAGGGGGATGCTATGTTTAACTTCCTCTTTCTAATGAGTGAGTCAATGTGTCCATACAGCATTCCTATGCTAGAAAGGGGGCTGCATTACCCTTTTCCATGGGGTCCCAGGGTTTAGTGGGAAAATAAGAACTCCTCAGTTATCTCACAATGGTTAAAGAGATTCCCTAATTCATTGACTGAGTCTTCTTTAATAAGATATCTTACAGCAATGAAGCTTGAAGTCCCCTCCAGAACGTTTGGACTCCGCTTCCTCCACTGTACCGTAGCTTTCTGGTATCAGACTTTGCTAATGTCACCTGATATTGGCATGTGGTGAAGTATCATCTCAGCCTATGAAAATGTATTTAAGCAGCTTCACTAGGTGTATTAGGAAATACATAATTGAAATTCCTGATCGTTTAGTTCATAAACAGGTTTGATTTAATGAAGTCATTTTTTTCCTGTCAATAATCAAATCAGTATCAGACCCTTTGAAATGTGTACACCAGAAAGGGATTCAATCTCAGGAAGGTCAAGTCATATTTCCACTCTTCCTTCTCTGTCAGAACGAAGCCAGGGAGGATGGCATTTAAATCAGAATAGCCTCCTAGTCAAGACCCCTTCCTGACACTAATACATACTTCACCTGTTGCACTGTCCATCTGCCAGCCCCATAACAAGGTAGAGTCTGAAGCCAATTTGACACCATAGCAACCTGATGTGCTGTGGGTGGGTTCTTGATAGCAAGAGCCTCCATCTAGCCCACATGACAAGAGCCTACATCTACCCACTTTTCTCTCCTGCAAGCCACTTTGAAAATTAATCCAAGGTCTGAGAGCAGGATAGGAGTTGAGGGTAGGGGTGTTTAAGGGATAGAGGCCATTTTTACCCAGACGGTGCAACATCGCCAATGGGTGGAGATGGGTGTGGATGGGTGGGTAAACACACCCAGCGAACACCCAGGGGCACTGAGCAGGAATACATTTACATGGACAGCATTGCAGGGGGTCATGGAAAGGAAAGGGGAAGGGCTGGCAAACACCCAGTGGCCAAACACCCAACCCGGGAAGCACCCAGCAAACACACGTGCAAGTACACGGATAGTCGTGACTGGCAGGGAAGCCCCGCCTGGCAAAGCAACGGCACAACATGGCTGACTGAGGGCAAATGAAGCTGCACAACATGGCCTCACCCCCAAGCCACCAGGACCCACGCGGGCAGGGTCGGAGGGAGATGGGATGACAGCTGCTACAAAGGAGCTGGCTCCACACAGCCCTGGCACAGAGCCCAAACAGCCCGGCGCCAGCCCCCCCATCAGAGCGGCCCCCACACAGCAGGCAACGGAAGCACACAGGGACGGGCACATGGCCCATGGGGGGCCAGGTGGGGAAGGCACCCACACAACACAGGCAGCCCGCAGTCCCCCCCCCGAGGCACCCGCACAAGGGGAGAGGACAAAGCAAAACACAACACAGACACAGTGGGAAGGATCACAAACACCTTTAAAGAAAGCAGGAACCAGCAACAGGGCCAACAACAACAGGGCAGGGTGGGGGAACGTGGCAACAGAAGGGGGAGCAGTGCCAGCAGTGGCAGACCCGGGACAACACCCGGTCAATAGGACCGGTGATCCATGCCCGGCACCAGCGCTCGGCCTGCGCGTGGTCCAGGCAGTACAGCTGCTCCAGGAAATGCAGGAGGAGCACCAACAACTCCCCCTGTTCCTGGATCTGCTCCGCGATCATGACTTACACTGAATGGGACAGAGGGGGAGGAGACAGCTGTCAGAGCCAGCCCCAGCAGCCAAGGAAGGCACAGACCCCCCCCATGGAGGGACACAGGCACAGTGCCCAGCAAACAGGCAGAACACTCACGGATGCCATAAAACATCTGGCCCGCCGCCCACATGTCCCACAGTGCTCGCTCCAGCTGCTGCGCTCCAGGCGCAAGATCATCATCAGCAGGACAACTGTAGTTGCAGGAGAGAAGGGACAGGGCAATTGTGAATGCCCACACCAATGGGCCCTGGGAGGGCTGGGGGAAGCAACAGCACAAGGGACACACCTCACACATGGACAGCCACCACTCAGAGGAGCACCCAGACCCATGCAGGAAGGGGAATCGGTTGGGCCAAAGGTTGAGGTCAACACAAGCCCTATTCATGCTCAGCCACCCAGCACCCATGGTGCTGCCACCCATCCATCGCCACCACCAGACGGCCTGCACCAATAGGGGTCAACATCAGAGGGGAGCGGAGGGGAGGGGCATGTCCACACCAATGCACAGGCAAGTCCAGGGGGTGACTGGCCGCCCGCCCACTGCCAATACCACCTCAAGAGCCAGCCCAGGCAGCAGCACCCATCAGGGAAGCCACCAGGGGAACACACACCACACAACTGGCACCCACCCCACAGGCCCAGAGCCCACCAGTATACACCAAGAACACCCCCTGAACACAACCACACAGATGGGGGCAGGAGGGCCACCCAGAGGAGTGGGCACCCAGCCGCCATAGCAGCAGGAGAAGCAAGGCAGGACAGACCATTACAGAACAGCATTTTATTGGTGCCTGGGGAACGGGGGCCCCCAAGCACAGAGAGGCAGAGTGGGGGGTGTAGGTGGACCCATGGTCGGGGGGCAAGAGAAGCACAGCAGGAGGGCAGAGCAGTGCCCACGCATATCAGCCGAGGGCACCAGGGCAGCCTTAGTGGGAAGGAGCAGCGGTCACCCAGGCGGGGTGATGGGATCCAGGGAACCAGGCGGCAGCCAGAAGCGATGCAGATGGCAGCACACAACTCAATCAGAGGCACGGGGGTGGGGCAATGCACCCTCCAGGGCAATAGGGTAGCTGGGAGCGTGTGGTGGTGAGTGGCCATTCATGGATGGTCCGGTGAGCGGTCCCCAGGTGGTGACCCCAGCGCTAGACCCTCCCAGGTGAACAGGTCCCTTCAGAAGCCTCAGGAGCGCATATGAGCATCCACCAGAAAGTGGGGAAGAATGAGACATGCTCCGGTGGCCGCAGTCCGCACAGCTGGAAAGTCCCTCACTGATCGAAGGGCAGCAAGCTCCGCAGCAGAGGGGTTCCAGGTCCAGAGCGGACCATCAACCTTGGGCGACAGCAAGCCCAGGTCCCACAGGAGGGCCCCCACATCTGAGGGTGTGTGCAGGACACTGCGGGCATGCAGGAGGCTGTCAGTGTACAGGGCAGCATCCGGGGTAACCCCAGACAGCAAGGTGTTACCGAACCCAGGTAGTTTCGTTAGCAGGCGAGCCGCCGTTAACTCCGCAGTGGTCCACGGCATGACAACGGCGGGAGTGGGCCCCCAAGGCGGATTCCATGGGGGGTGAAGCCGATCTTGAGGGAACAGCCATGGCATGCTGAAGCACCGACATGGTGACCCATCATCCACATGTACCGCAACAGGAGCCAGAAGCCATCCTCCACCGACAGGGGGTTGCCCAGCAACAGCTGCACATCGGGGCTCAGCCAGAGGGCCACCAACAGCATGTCTGCACAGGGCAACCACCCCTCCCATACATCCCCAGCTGAAGGCCGTGTAGAATGACTGGCCATGACAGGAATGGGGCCCGCTCTGATGAAGCAACAGGAGGGAGACAGAGGACTGCTGCGACTGGGACGAGCACGTAATGAGTGGCTACCCTCAGCCACAGGCAGCTTTGCATGCCGGAGATAGGCCAGGCTGCTGGGAATGGGGACCCACAACCCACACACAGGACAGAAGGGATGCAGCACAGGTGCCGAGAGATGACGGGGCCCATGGCTGGGCTATGCGCCAGGCCAAGGAGCCGAGCCAGGCATTGTATCCACATCATGCATGGCTGTAGCATGCAAAGATGGACCCTGGAAGGGGGGAGTCTATTTTGGGTGCTGAGGCAGGGGCACCCTGGGGTGCATGTGGTCCCATCCCCCCTCCCCCAGTGGACATGCTGCCGGTGCACTCACTGGGCTGAGCAGCTGGACCCAGCACCCTGTGGCAGCCCCATCACCCCCCCAGTGCAGCATCAATTGGTGCCCTGCCCCCACCGGACTACACAGTACATAAGGGACCCGCTTCAGGCAGTCGGGCATGGGGCGGTGGGGCAGTACCACGGGGTTGAGTAGAACACAGAGAACGGTGCCACCATGCTGGGTGGACACAGAGGAGCTCCTGCGATACCATGGGAGAGTGGGCCATGGGCACAGGCCACACAGCGGGGTGCACTGCAGCCATGGCACATGCCAGCAGAGGGTGGCTGGGAGTGGGGAGCTGGAGAACCATGCTGCCGGGGGATGAGTACCCACAGCCCAGGGACGTGCTGCTACACCTCCTGGGCACAGCCCTCCTGCTGCAGTGCATGCTGCTACAGCAGATAGTCCTGCTTCGTCTGCAGGGTCAATGGTCTGTCCTCCTGGGGCACGGTGGCGGAGGGCATCAAACCTCAGGAGGGCGGTGATTATGTGATGGGTGAAGAGGGTGGCTGTCCAACGCCATGCCCTGTTGAGCTCTGTGGTGTCCCAGCAAGGCAAGCTCATCCTGGCCCGATGGACCCTCAACGTGTACAGCCGTCGCGTTACCTACTGTTCAAGTTCAAGTTTATTAGGGTACTAGCATCCGCTCTGACCCAACAACATCAACAAGAGACAATTACAAAGTAACATAAGACAAAACATAAAACAAATAACAAATAAAACAGATAAAATACATAACCCTAAGATACCCCCCCTAAAATATTGAGCACTCCCAGTTATTATAACCCAAAGAAGGAGGAGAGGACGAGAGGAAAAAGAAACATCAAAAACCCCAGAAATAAGCATGACCCCCTACAGGGATTCCCCCTCCTGAATATGTTCTTTAATCAGGAGACGCTTTTTAGATTCCAGGAGGGTATAAGCTGCAAGTGCCCCAATAGCATCCTTCCGGTCAGGGAAAGAAGAGACAGATAACAGTCATCAGTAAAGGGGGGGAAATGATCCACCAAAAAGGGAGCAATCCAAACCTTCCTCAGACTAGTATAATAGGGGCAATGGAGCAGGAAATGTTTGACAGATTCAATTTCCCCTAACCAACATGAACAAACTCTTAGCACACGAGTGGAGCACTTGTGTCTACCCACTACCAAGGCAGTTTGAACCTGCTGAAAGCGGAGAAGTGTATACTGCCTACGAAGACGATGGCTCTCCAAAAGATCCAGGTATGGCTCAAACCCGGAAACAATTTTAAGGAACTTCAGTGTAGGCACGACTTGCCAAGAAGCCAACACCACCATATCTTCCTGGTAGTCCATATCTTGAATTCGGGTGAAAATCTCTGTCCTGATAATCAAAACAGTTCTCCCATGAAAATAATTGAAGGAGAAACCCAATTCACGCATTGTCCGCCCCAAATAAAGGAGCCAGGGATACGCACAGACCCCCTCATGAAGTAATTTCTCTCTAAAGGATTGCAACGGGAAGTCTGACTCATGTTGGACTAAAAGTCGTAGCCAATAATTAACAAAAGCCTTCCTATGCAACACCTTTATTGAGGGGGAACAGTTTCCAACCGTAAAACTGCCCCTGGAATACTAGGGCCACCTCCCAATAATCTCCGGAGGAACAAATTCTGCACCCTTTCAAGGGGCAAGATGTTAGGAATACCTTTAGCCGCAAGATGTTAGGAATACCCTTAGCCGCATGGACAGGGAAACCCCCTTAGAGAGGCCATTTACCTTCATCAATGCCCTCGTGTCCCTGGTTGCCTTTTGAATCCTTGACTGTAAGTGAGGATTCCAAGAGCCGCTCTTACTAAAGATTATTTTCAAGTATCTAAAAGATGGGACCAAACTAAGCTCACCCATCTCAAGCCTCCAAACAGGAGGCAACCTTCTTTTCCCCAAGACCATGATTTTGGTCTTCTTGGTGTTTATCTCAAGATCATTAGATACACAATACTTATTAAATTTCCCCAAAGCTCTTTTAATTCCAATCTCAGTCTGTGAAATAAAGACCAAATTGTCTGCATATTGGATGAACCTCAAAGTACTATGACCAATCTTTGGGAGATGGAAGTCGTTGGACATAAGGCATTTTGCCATATCGGTCAGATACAGATTAAAGAGAAGAGGGGCCAGGACACAGCCCTGGCGCACCCCTATGTCAATGGGAATAGGTGCGCTGGTGCCCCTCCCCTGGGTCACCCTTACCTCATTGTCAGTGCATGATCAAAGTTGCAATCTCCTCCTCAGAACAGCCACCTAAACATCAATATGAATCCACAGCGTCTGGGGGCATGGTAGGCAGATCCTCAGACCCAACATCCCGATCAGTATATAGCTCCTTAAAGAAGGCTACCCATCCTGAGAAAGAAGGGCCTGGGCCTGCCAGCAATCTTCTTGGCCTTAACATACCATTTATTGCTGACCAAAATCTGTTAACATTGCCAGTAGAGAGATCTACCGCCATCCTAGCCCATTGTTCATCATAAAAGGCCTTAGGTTTTGCCCTAAGGAGCCTCATATAAGTGGCCCTAAGAGTCTTAAACTTCTTTTTTAGATGGGGTAGTAATTCCTTATGCCACCGTCTCTTTTGGTAAACTACCCTCCGTTTATATCTAAATATATCTAAGACCCAAGTATGGGTGAAAAAGGATACCTGCAATTTATAAAGACTATTTTGGTTTAGCAACCAAGTAAACTTATCTATTAATTCAGGGGTAGGCGTCTTCCCCAACAGTGTGGATAGATGCAGGGCAACGTGGCCCAAATTTTCCCACTGATGAACAGCCCCATTAAAATCCCTCCCAATATACAAATAGATTGAATTTATATCAACAATTGCCGGGGCGTGGCAGACATCCCGAGGCAGAGCTAAAAAGGATCTCTTTGCACGTGTTCCAGCAATCAAGGGTTTGGGCTGGATGTCAGGAGCCCCGATCTCAGAGGAGCCACCGGCACCCACAAGTCTACTTGTCAAATCCCCCAATTGAGTTTTAACCAAAACCAATGCATGGCTCAATTCCTTAAAACCCTCAAAAAGTGCCTCCACAGTTTTTTGCAATGAGGCCTGATTGATACAGTAGATAATTCTTCATCATAGGGTCCCCACTTAACCACTTAGGAGTATAATCCCCCTGAGGATCTGTTCCAGTTTGAGGGGAAGAAGGTTGGCTCCGAGCCTGTTCAGGTTCAGCCAGGGCTGACAGACTTACAAAACGGTTGGTCATTTCCAGGTTTCCAACACTGTCCTCGATTCCTAATGATTTTTGCAGGCATATCCTCGTCCGAAGAGCAAGGCGAGAACTCCCGACAACGTTTTCTCTCCATCCTGCACCTAAAATGAGCAACAAGTTGAAGCAGCCTGGTCCCATGACCTGCGCCTAAGGCTGCGCGCAGAAGGATGCGCCCTTGCGCGCTCGACCCTTAGGGCGCTGACTGCAGGCAGCGGCTTGATTTTAAAGTCCCACAGCAGTGGGGGTCAGTCTAGCTGGTCCAATCAGCGCGCTGCAGAGTCAAAGTCAGCTGCAGGTACTAAGCACATTCAAACAGCTCTTGCCCTGGCGAGGCCAATGCCCATTCAGAGCACGGGTCAGGCAATCAAATCCTTTGTAAATGGGGCAGCTACATGCCGTGGCTACTGTCTCGGCTCCTGCACTCTCCCCAAAAGCGCGAGACCCACACTAGCTGCAGGCAGCAGCTTGATTTTAAAGTCCTGCAGCAGGGGGGTCAGTCTAGCTGGTCCAATCAGAGCGCTGCAGAGTCGAAGTCAGCTGCAGGTACTAAGGACATTCAAACAGCTCTTGTCCTGCTGAAGCAAATATCCATTCAGAGCATGGGTCAGAGAATCAAATCCTTTGTAAATGGGGCAGCTACACGCTGTGACTCCTGCACTTTCCCCAAAAGCGCCAGACCCACCGCGTTACCCTACTGACCCGGTGACAGCACTGGTCGCACTCCCACACCAACGACTGGTGGGAGAACATGCTGGCCACATGGACGGACGATGAATGGTCAGACCACTTCCGGATGCACTGCTCCCTCCTGACCCACTTGGGGGAGCTCCTCAACCCCCACCTCCGGAGGCGGGAGATGAACATGTGATTCCCCCTGCCACCAGGGATGCAGGTGCCCATGCAGTGTGGCAGCTGGTCACCCCCGATTCCTGTAGGGGCATGGGGGAGAAGTTCGGGGTGGGCACCACTACCGTGAACAGGGTCCTGCATGATGTGTGTGACCTGCTTGTGGAGCTCCTATTGGAGTGGATCATCCAGCTCCATGACCCCGAGAAGGTCTCACTCCCCAAGTCAAACTCCTCCTCCCTCCCCCTTTCGTTTGGGGTCCCCCAAGGCTCTGTCCTCGGCCCTCTCCTCTTCTCTATTTACACCCTGTCCCGTGGCAAACTTATTCCCTCCCATGGATTCCAATATCATCTCTACACTGATGATACCCAACTCTATCTTTCTACCCCCTCTCTCCTCTTCTGTCCACTCATGCCTCGTCAACTGCCTCTCTGATATCTCCGCCTGGATGTCCCGATGTCAACTCAAGCTCAACATGGCCAAGACCGAACTCCTCATTTTTCCTCCCTCCTCTTCCTCTCCCTCTAACCTGCCCATCTGCATCGATGGAGTCACCATCCATCCTGTTCTCCAAGCCCGTAGCTTGGGCTTCATCTTTGACACGCACCTCTCTTTTAAACCTTACATTGACTCTGTTGCCAAATCCTGCCGATTCGCCCTCCATAACATTGCTCGGATCCGCCCCTTTCTCTCTACCTCCTCGGCCAAAACCCTTGTTCATGCCATGGTTATCTCTCGCCTCGATTACTGCAACCTCCTCCTTGCTGGCCTCCCTCGCTCTCACCTGTCCCCCCTTATCGCAATCCAAAACTCCGCTGCCAAGGTCATTCACTCTGCCCGTCGCTTCGACCATGTGCAGCCTCTCCTCTTCTCTCTTCACTGGCTCCCCCTTCCTGAACGTATCCTGTTTAAACTCCTGGTATTCACGTTCAAAACACTCCACAACCAAGCTCCCCCTTACCTCTCGGACCTAATCTCCCTACGCACTCCTGCACGCGCTCTCCGCTCTTCCTCTGTCCCCTCCCTCACTCTCCCTCGTTTCTCCTGCTCACCTAACCGCCTTCGACCCTTCTCCCTCGCTGCCCCCCATGCCTGGAACTCCCTCCCTACCCACATCCGCCTTGCCCCCTCCCTCCGCTCCTTCAAATCCCTCCTCAAGACCCACTTTTTCCTCGCCGCCTTTCCCAATGCCTGCTAGTCGTTCCCCATATACTTACTGTCTGCCCTCCTCTGCAGACTGCTGCAACCAACCTGATTGTAACCAAGCCAAGCACACGCACCTGAGACTTCGCATCCACCTGAATGTTTGTTTGTCTTCTCCCCTGTCTCTCCCACTGTCCCCTCTCCCTGTCTCCCCCTCCTTGACTTTTAGATTGTAAGCCACAGGCAGGGACCACATCTATTTCTATGTTCTGTACAGCGCCAGGCACATGGCTGGTGCTATATAAATGATAATAACAATAATAATAATAATATTAATTTTAATAATCAATAATGATGCATGGGTTTGAGGAAATGGGGTTCTCTCATTGCGTCGGGGCCATTGACAGCACCCACATTCCCATCATATGCCTCCCTCATGCAAAGATCGACTATATGAACTGGAAACAGGCCTTCTTCATCAATTTGCAGGCCATAGTGGATCATAGGGGCCTGTTCATAGATGTGTACACAGGCCAGTCAGGGCAGAGCCACGACACTCATATCCTGCGTTCCTCCCCCTTCTATGCATGCATGTTCAATGGGCAGACCATACCATGTGATAGAAGTGGTTTCCATGGCCCCTCATATGTTAAGGGACCCTTCCTACCCGCTCAGCCCGTGACTCATGCATGAGGTCTCACTGGGCTGGCCCACAGACCCGTTGACTGGGCAGGCACTGTACAGTGCACCCATCCTGCCGGTGCCCCCCTGAAAGCCAGACCCCACCACCACCACATGTCCCGGGACAGAGGATCCAACAGCAAGGTATAGGTACAAAATATTTATTGGAGGGGAAACTGTACAATGGAAGGGAGGGGTTAACATCTGGGGTGCCCTCTCCTCCTCTTGGTCACACCACCAGGGCTCACAGGCCAGTGTGCCTTAGCTGCAGCCAACCACAGCACTCAATGGATGAATGGCCCAGCCTCCCAGTCATCCAATGGCTGCTCCATGACGGCCTCCAGCCTGTCATAGACATGCCACTGATCGCGTTGGAGGGTGGCAGCCTGGCGCCTGTTCCAGAGGTGCTCGGTGAGGGACCGGTCCAGCATGGTGGCCAGGATCTCCTGGTGCCTTTCCTCCTCTCCTCTGATGAGCTCCCTTGTGAGAGTGAGCTCCCTGGAGTGCACCACTGCTAACTGTTGCAATTCCTCCAGAAGCTCCCTGCTGAGGTCCTTCCTCCAGCACTCGTTCCTGGTCCACATCTCCTGGTTCCACTCCACGCTGCTGGTAGCTACACCCCTCCTGTGGGCAGGTGCCTGGTCTGTGAATGGGAGGTTGGATTGAGCATTAGTGCTTCCAGCCTGTGTGCCTCGCTGCCCACTACCGCATGGCCTGGGGTGCCAGGTGGGGCAGCCCCCATAGTGTGACAGGTCCCATCAGCCCTTCCCTGTGGGGTTTCCATGCCCTGCCCTCTTGTGGGATGCCCCCCCAGAAGCTGATCACCGTGGGTGGGATCCGTGATGGTAAGGTGTGGCGTGGGGGCTGCTGTAGGCCCAACAGTCCCTCCCACCTGCCTCCCATACCCCCACCCCTGTTGGGCATGGCTGGTTGTAGCTGCATGCCCCCTGGTGCCCCCCCCTGTACTTCCACCCCGCTCCTCACCCACCCTCTCTGTGGCCCCCTGGCCAGTGTGCCCCGCCATGGAGGGTCGCCCACCTTGTGGGGGGGAGCTGTCAAGACCACCTCCTCCTCCTTGAGTGAAGTACCCAAAATAACAAACATGAAATACACTGTTATTTCAAACCTACTGAGAAGCAGGGAAGTAGAGTGCAAGTAGACAGTACACAGATAAATGAGGAGAAACCAAAACAAGCCCCAAACAGGTAAGGGCCCCAGTTGCATTGGATTTGGAGCAAACAGGATACCTTTGGAGATATGTGTAGAATCCCACATTTTACTTGGGTAGAATCAGGCGCGCAGGCTGCGGTATGGAGAGCTAGTGCAGGATTGGTGCTGGGGAGCATCAGTGCAGGATTGGGTCTCAGTTCCCAGTGAGTCAGTGCAGGATCAGGTCCACGTGAGTCAGTGCAGGATTTGTTTCAGGGTCTAAGAAATCCTAGGCACGCTGGGCATCAGCACATGGACCAGGGAATGGGAGAAACATGCTGGAGTGCTGGAGAAAACAGGTGGATTAGTAAATAGAAGGTCACAGGACAATTTTGAAAGTAAAGTCCAAACAGACAGAGCCAGAATCAAAACAGATTTTAAAAAGTCAGAAACAAGACAGGCAGACTAATTGAAGCACAAACAAAATCAGGCAGGAGAGAGCTGGTTCAGACCCAAAAAAACAAGATTCAGGGCAGAGAAAGCAAAATTCAGCAGCTAGCAGGAAGGGAAGAGGTAGACAAGTGAACCAGGAAGCAAGACATATGATCAGCATAGCTTCCTGTGGCTGCTGACTGGCCTTATATACAGGCTGAGGCCAGAAGCCAACCAGGAAGCTGGGGGCATGGAACAAGGCTGAGTGGGTGTATGGCCTGACTAGGGTGGTGTAAAGCCATCATTATGACCACTGGGCCCTTGACAGGGGACCTTCATAGTGCAGAGGTGCCACCCCCAAGGACACCAGTTCAAAGCCAGGGTCCTGAGAGGTGGCTGGTAACTGTCAAACGTTTTGTTCTGAAACATTCTGGTATCTGTAGACTTTGGGACTGTGTACTTAAAAGGCATACATGGTCCAAAAAATGGAAGCAGAATTTTTTAAACAATAGAAAGACTGTAATCATCTGATCCACGAATGCATGGATTATCAATTACAGATCTTTTCAGGCATGAGCATCTAAGGGCACTTTTTGATATGACAGAATGTGTACCCTTCAGCACCATAAGGAGGTCCGGAAGTAAAAAATGGTACATCTTCTAGGGAAGACCGAACTGAATGGCTGAACCGAACTCAAATCAACTGAACCGAACTCGAACTGAATTTGAAAATGACCAAACAGTTCAGTATCATTCGGTTGAGTTTGGGCGACAAAAACATGACTGGGCAGGGGGACAGCTCAGGAGCAGACTTCTGGGCACCAGGAGTGGAGAGTCTTGGAGTAGCAGCCAGCCTGCCCAATCACCATCCCTTTTTTCTTCAGACCACTGGCTTCGCAGTCTGCGATTGGACATGGGGGACATGTGGCTAGGCTGCACAGAGCCAATGGGGCTTGTAGTAAGGCAGGTGCAGCAAGTAACAAAAGTCATTGCCCTCCCCCCTTCCAACATCTTCAGAGCTAGTCACTGTTCCTGACAGTAGGCATTTTAAGAACTCTCCTTCTCCCAGCAGTTTGTGTTCTTTCCTATTCCTATTCCTAATCCATTGCCATCCTCCTCCTATTTCACCCATCCCACACATTTACCTTCCTAGTTTCATTTATTTAGATTTGATTAGATAGATGTAGGTGTTATTTTTATTTTTTAACCCTCCCTGTGTTCTTTCTCCATACCCTCCATTGAATCGTCCCCTCCTCCCACTATATATTCCATCCCTGATTCACTTCCCTTGTTTTTGGATTTATTTAGAATAGGATTAGATTGATTTAGGTTTCATTTCAGTTTTGTACCCCTCCCTGTGTTGTTTATTGTGAGCTGTCTGTGTTCCCCCCCCGATCCCTGTGTAATATTGTTTATATATATACAGAGAGAGAGAGATTTAGATATAGATCGATAGATCGATTGATCTTAGATAGTTACTATAGATACATAGTTGTAGGAGTTAGCTTAGTTATAGCGATAGATATAGTGTTAGTGTGTAGAAGTTATTCACTTTTAATATTTTAGAGTGTGTTTGTATGAATATATATATATAGGAGAGGCCGGTCTGCTGCCCATAAGGTGGGCAATGGGGCACGTGGCAGAGGTGGTAGAGGCCGTGCCAGTGGAGTGACAGCATGCATCAGCAGCCAGAGCCTATCACCACACCAAAAACTCCACAGGCCTGATTTTTGTAGACATGATCTTCCTCCAGGGCCACCTATGTCCTCCATTATTGATGTGATCCCTAGCAGTCCTCCTGGGGGGCTGTCTCCAAGTTGTTACCCTGCTGGCACATCTTGGGGCTAATACGCTACATGTGCTTCTGCTGCTGTCAGGTAGAGATCTGACAAGCTGTATATACAAACATACAATGAGATTCTTCCACCTACCAAAAGCAGCACAGAGGGGTAAAAGATTGGACAGGTGAAACTCAGCTGGTAACAGATATAACTTTTATAATAATGTTTCAAAAAACAAACATTAACAATATAACAAGACTTAAAAATAACAAACTTAAGTGTCTCAGGGCCAAATTATACTAATACTGAAAACAAAATCTTTGAAATCGGTATCGATA
The DNA here is from genome assembly GCA_003113815.1 of Sphenodon punctatus. Lineage (NCBI taxonomy): Eukaryota > Metazoa > Chordata > Lepidosauria > Sphenodontia > Sphenodontidae > Sphenodon > Sphenodon punctatus. Next base: position 1,602,344 of record QEPC01007587.1, read on the forward strand.
TCAGTACCGATATATGTACACACACTAAATCTAACTGCTATTAACTGTTCTAAAACCTATGGAACTGAATGGAATATCTAATAACTACAAAGGCCTAGTCCTACAAACACACTATAAAACTGAATCACTATACACACTATATCTATCTCTATAACTAAGCTAACTCCTACATCTATCTAGCTATCCACAGGGCTGGGGGGGGGG
>QEPC01007587.1:1634882-1656000 GCA_003113815.1 Sphenodon punctatus
GCTTGGGGGACAGGCAGGATGGTGACTCCATCAATAGTTATTGACAGTGAGGAAGGAGAGGAAGGATGAGGGGGGAAGATAAGGAGTTCAGTTTTAGCCATGTTGAGTTTGAGTTGAGTTTGAGACATCCAGGTGGAGATGTCAGAGAGACAGTTGATGAGACGAGCTTGAACAGAGGGAGAGAGAGAAGGAGTAGAGAGATAGAGTTGAGTGTCATCAGCATACATCCATAATCCATGGCCTAATCAATTAAATCTCACAAATTATAGTGGATAATAAAATTATTGGATACCAGACATCAAATATCAGATATCCAGAATTAGAATTGGACATCAGGGATCAGATCTTAAAGATCCAATAAACATTCAGCATCGAATATCAGGCATCAAACATCAGACCTCAGGTATCAAACATCAGGCATCAGTATTCTGGAATCCGACAAATTTCGCTCTAATTTCAATAGCCGTTGTTAGAAAACATGCCACTGCTTTAGTCATTTTCTGATGCCTACCTGCCAATAGAATTTGGGCAATCTTGTGGTTGGACCTTCCCAGAAGGTGGTTTAAAAAGGGAGCCAAATGACACTTTTGGGGTTTATTATATAGCTGGCATTCAATTAAGATATGCTCCACAGTTTCCGCTGTTTGCATGTCAAAAGGGCATAATCTCTCTGCATACTCCACTTTTGCAATCCTTCCCTCCTGAATTTTTGTGGGGAGCGAGTTTAAGCGTGTCACGATAAACAAGTATCTCGCTCTAACTGAGTGCAGCTGCATCAAATAGGATGCCATTTCTTCATGGTAATCTGGTATAAGGTTAAAGTAATTTCTTTAAAAAGGCATGTTTCTTACAATGGCGATATTCTGTTGTCTCTCAACATCACCAATACGCTGAAGCAATTCGGGTTGAACCTGGGCAGCTCCCTTTAGGACAATGTAGTCCCAAGAGAAGCCCAACTGTACCAAGAAATCTTCCATGTCTACCATCCAGGGGCTCTTAAAGGGGTCGTCTCTAATCAAACCAATCAGAGAACTGGTTGAAGAGAAGAAAATTTGAAACCACAATTTAATTGCCTCCCTTCTTGCCACCAGTTCCCAACTACATTGTCCAGTTTCCAAACTAAGGGCAGTGGGGGGGATCCCCTTTGGAGTTCTCAATATTCCCTGGAGAAATTTATTACGTGGAATACTCAATCCTTGGGGTACTGGTATAGTCCAAAGGTCTGCTCCATAGAGAAACTTAGACCTGACTTTTTCATTAAAGACCCTCACAGCCCATAGAACATCAGTTTTCCCCAGGTGCCCAAAAATTCTTAATATCGCCAGAGGGGCCCCAGCAACGTTCTGTCTAGCCTGCTGGAGATGTTTCGTCCATTTAAGGTTCTGTTTGAAGCTTAAACCCAGATATTTAAATGTAGATACCTGTTGAATATTATTTCCTTCAACCCCCCATAAATGTACTTTACGTGGCCTTGAGATGAGAATATGAGAACCTTAGGTTTCTCATAATTTATTAGGAGCTTATGTTGACAACAGAATTGGGCAAAAGCCGCTAGCTGATGCTGCAGCCCAATATGCGTTAGCGACATTATGGCAAGGTCGTCTGCATACAATAAGGATCCAACCATCCAGGAGGCTAATTTGGGTATGTGGAAATCATCTTTTGCTAGTGCTAGAACCACCTCATTTATATATATATTAAAAAGAGCTGGGGCCAGTAAGCACCCTTGCCTGACCCCTTTATTAAGAGGAATCTTTCCTGATACATGACCTTGATTGTCCAGTTTAACCGCCATGCTAGATTGGGTGTTTTCAGATGTTACAGGGACGCTTGGCCCCGTACCGAAAACAACCCTTTCATTCCCCGCCGGGGTCACCCCGTCACGCCATATCAGACGTGCCGGGGGGATCCCGGCGGGGAATCTGGGAGGGGGCGGGGCCGCGCGGTGCAACGTGCAGCCACACACCCCCGCCCCCTCCATGCACCCCGCCGCCTGCCCTCCAGGGAGATGGGCGGGCGGTGGGGCCACTGCGGCCGCCGCATCGGGCCGGATGTGCCGTGGCCCGGGATCCCGCCGGGGATCCAGGGCCGTGGCAACCAGTCAGACGTTACTTTTTTTAGGTCCCCGCTGGGGATCTTTTTGACTACGCTTCCTGGGACATTCCCCCGGCTAGCCTGGGAAGCGTGGTTCAAATTGACCCCATGCGGGTATTGACCGTGGCGAACATCTGGTGGCCCCCAAACAGACGTTCGAGCCACAGTGACCACAGGTGGGTATTCACCGTGGTTCACTGTGATCTCATAACGTCTGAAAATACCCATTGACTATATATAGCCTGAAGTAAGAAAAGTAACCAAGGCTCAATATTTAAAGCTTTTAGTTTCATCCAGAATATCTCTCTATCAACCAAATCGAAAGATGTTTGCAGATCCATAAAGGCCACAAAAAATTTACCATTTCTGGCAACATATTTAGAGGCTAAATGATGGAGAACCACACAATGTTGCATTGCTGAAAGCCCATCTGTTCAATATGAATAATCTTGTTTACAGTAAGCCACGTTGTTAGTTTCAGGAGCAAATTTCTAGTGTAAAGTTTACTTATCAGTGTTATCACCATTAACAGGCTGATTGGAGGATAATTGACGGGGTCCATTCTGGAATCCTTTTTATATATAGGGGACACCACCGCCTTACCCCAATCCTTAGGTAGAACCCCTGTATTATTTATGGACATAAATAGAGCAGCCAGATATGGTACCCACCAGTCTCTAAATTGTTTGATGAACTCAATCCTGATATGATCAACTCCCGATGCTTTGTTTTTACAAGTTACTAGGGATGGACGAACAGATCGTGGTTCGGGTTCGTCCGTTAGGTTTGGCTGCATTCGGTTCGTCCGTTTGGTTCGGCTGCGTTTGGTTCAGCCATTCGGTTCGGCAGTTCTGTTAGTTTGCTGGGTTTGGGTTTGGCCGTTTGGTTCGGCCGTTCTGTTCAGCCATTCGGCCGTTCGATTTGGTCGTTCGGGAAATGTTATGGGTGGGTTTTTTTTGTTTTTTATATGTTTTTTTGGTTTTTTATTGGGTTTTATATGGTTTTCTTTTGGTTTTTAAATGGTTTTTTTTATATGGTTTTTGGTTTTTTTATCTAATATTTTATATATATATATATACCTTTTTCTCCCCTACCCCTCTCCAGTGGGCAAGTCCTTGAACTCCTGTCCCCTCTACCTCGGATCCTTTGCCTCAACCACCCTACACCAGCCCCCACAGTTCCTCCTGTCCCCCTGTGGTGTGTGAGAACCCTGCCTAGTCAAAGCTCTGTGCGCTATGATGATAGGTGCCTAAGTTCCAGGTACCTAAGTTCCAGGTGCGAAAGCCCATATATATATGCACACACACACACTAAATCTAACTGCTATTAACTCTTCTAAATGCTGTGAACTAAATGGATTATCTAATAAGTATACTGTCAGTGGGAAGGGGAAAGGAAGGGAGGACAAGGGTTGCCCAGGTGCACCACACACTCTCGAGAAGCTCTGTTGTATTCAAGGGGGGTCCCGGAGGCCCGTCAGGATAGTATATGGGCTGTTCCGTGGGCTTTCGCACCTGGAACTTAGGCACCTATCATCATAGGGCACAGAGCTTTGACTAGGCAGGGTTCTCACACACCACAGGGGGACAGGAGGAACTGTGGGGGATGGTGTAGGGTGATTGAGGCAAAGGATCCGAGGTAGAGGGGACAGGAGTACAAGGACTTGTCCACTGGAGAGGGGTAGGGGAGAAAAAGGTGCCCAGGGAGGGGGGAGTACGGGGAGAAACGCCAGGCCCACAGGCCCCTTCACACTACCCACTCAAGCACTCTGGGAACAACAGGGATCAGGGGCTCAGGCACACAATACAAGACAATACAGGGAATCACTTCGAATCACGTCAAGCAGGGAGGGGGGAAGGAAAGGGAATGCGGAGGCAGGCAGAGGGAGACACACACAGGATTATTCAGTACCAGAATGTTCACTTAGCTTTCAGGCAGGGGAGGCTAGTTCATCAAGACACAAGCTCTGTTCACCAGCCCAGAGATTACTATGAGACTGGCTTTTGAAGAGGAAGCCCCGCCCTCTGCATGCGCCCGGAGGCGTGTGGATCGGTGCAATGGGGGCGGGGCCCTGCTGTTTCATGGGAAGGCTCAGCTGTTGGCGCCACATCAGAGAGTGTTGGAGTCCCGGCTGGCTGCGGAGATGCCTCCTCAGGGTCAGTGCTGGTGGGGGCGGGGCCCTTCGCTTCTGGGAGCAGCCGCTGTGCCGGGAAGCAGCTGCCGCGGCTGACAGTACCCCCCCTCAAGGCCCCCCCCAGGCATCATGCGGGACCAGGTTTGTCAGGGTGGAAGTGATGAAACAGCCAAAGTAGGCACGGGGCAAAGAAATGTGCTGCAGGTTCCCAGAACCGCTCTCCAGGACCAAAGCCCCGCCAATCAATGAGGTAGTGGAGCCTTCCGCTCCGGAGTTTGGCATCAAGGATACTACGAACCTTGTAAACAGGGTCGGTGTTCCCCAATTCTGGCTGCGGTCCAGGATCGGCAGGTTCTGTGTTGCTTGGGCCAATGGCCGGTTTGAGTAGTGACACATGGAAAGTGGGATGGATGCGCAGCCTCGGGGGCAGTTGAAGGGTGTACGTCACCTCATTCACCTTTTTTAGGACTGGGATTGGTCCTAGATATCTGTGATCCAATTTTGCCGAAGGCTGTTTGGAGGGGTAGTTTCGCCGATCTAACCAAACCAAATCGCCGGGCTGTAGTTGCGGGGCCGGCCTTCGGTGTCGATCGGCGTAATGTTTATATTGTTGATGGCTTTTCTCCAGAGTGCTCTTGGTGAGAGCATGCACCTGATGTAGTTGTTGCGCTAGTGCCCCTGCTGCTGGAACTGTTACGGATGCGAGATCCGGAGAGACCATTTGTGGGTGATATCCGTAGGTTACTAAGAAAGGGGAATTTCCAAGAGAGGCATTTGGAGCGTTGTTGTAGGCAAATTCTGCCAAGGGTAAGCACGCATACCAGTCATCTTGAAGGTAACTGATGTAACATCTCAAGTACTGTTCCAGAGTCTGATTGGCTCTTTCAACCTGCCCGTTGGCTTGCGAGTGGTAAGCAGTGGTAGGTCTTAGTTTGACTTGTAGGGCCTTAAACAGCGCTGTCCAAAAATGTGAAACGAACTGAGATCCTCTGTCACTCACTATCTCTGTAGGCCATCCATGAAGTTTTACCACGTGGCGTATGAACAAAAGTGCAGCTCGCTGTGCGGTAGGGAGACCTTTACAAGCTATAAATTGGCCTAGCTTTGTAAAGTGTTCTATGACAACAAAGATGGTATCATAACCTCGGGACGGCGGCAACTCCGCTATAAAATCAAGCCCAATTCTTTGCCAAGGGCCAGAGGGTACTGGGGTAAGTTGGAGAAGGCTTGCCTGGTTTTTTCGCACTACCTTAGTGCATGCACAAGTTGTACAAGTCTGGACGTAGTGTTGCACATCGGTGGTTACTGAAGGCCACCAGAACTGGCGCTGGAGGAGGACCAAGGTGCATTCATTCCCGGGATGGCCTGCTAATGGGGCGTCGTGATGCGCCCAAAGTATTTGGGTTCGACAGGACGGAGGTACCACGATTTGGTTTCCTCTTTTATACAGACCCTCTTGTAGGGTAACCTTAGGGTCATTCAACTATTGCATTTCTTGCATGGATACCCGACGAAGTTGTTCTATGGAGGGGAGCATAGTAGCGAACACTTGGGTATCAAGAATGGGACCTCAGGGTCGACTGTCTGCTTCTTTTCCCTCATGGTATCATGAAAGGGAATCTGCTAGAAGGTTCATTTTCCCAGGGCAGTACTGGATTATAAACGAAAAGTGTGCAAAGAAAAGTGCCCACCGGGCGTGTCGTGGGTTCGTGATTTGTGCAGTATGAAGAAAGGTCAGGTTTTTGTGGTCTGTAGTCACTGTTATGGGGTGTTGGGCCCCTTCTAAATAAGGTCGCCATGTATCAAAGGCGACCTTTATGGCCAAAAGTACATGATAAAAAACGGTGTAATTTCTCTCTGCTGCTGTGTTGTCGTGAATAATAAGCACAGGGTCGAGGTAGTTTCTCTGTGTCTTGTTGAAGTAAAACTGCCCAAATGGCAATGCTAGACGCATCTGCTTCAACAAGGAACGACCTTTGAAAATCAGGATGCTGTAACAGAGGCGCTTGCATGAAGGCCTCTTTCAAGAATTGAAAACTGTGGTCCTGTTCAAGCCCCCAGACATAGGGGTGATTCTTTTTCAGGAGCTGCGTCAGTGGGCTCGTAACTTCAGTGTAATGGGGAATGTACTGGCGGTAATAATTAGTGCTACCAAGAAAGCGCTGAAGGGCCTTAACTGCCCTAGGGGGCAGCCATTGCTGAATAGCGAGCACCTTTTTTTGGTCCATTTGGATTCCCTCTGGGCTAATTACAAACCCCAGGAATTCGACTACGGTGAGATGAAATGCACATTTCTCCTGTTTACATTAAAGTTGATGAGTCTGTAATCGTTGTAGCACTTGTCGGACGTGTTGTACATGCTGGGTATAGGATGAGGAATAAATAAGAATGTCGTCTAGGTACGCTATCACAAAGGTGTCTAGTATGTCTCGGAAGATGTCATTGATAAAATGTTGAAATGCAGCAGGAGCATTGGCCAAGCCGAACGGCATCACAAGATATTCGAAGTGTCCGTACCGTGTACGGAAAGCAGTTTTCCACTCATCCCCCTGTTGTACGCGGAGTAGATTGTAGGCTCCCCGAAGATCTAATTTTGTAAATATTCGGGCTCCTTGAAGATGGCTGAGCAGCTCTGGTATCAGAGGAAGCGGGTAGCGATTTTTAATTGTCATGCTGTTGAGACCCCGATAGTCTACACAGAGTCGTAAGCATCCATCCTTTTGGAAATGAAAAAGATGGGGGCCCCCACAGGAGAGGTGGAATGCCGGATGAAGCCATTCGCAAGGGCCTTATCAAGGTAATTGCGCAATTCGGTTAACTCTGGGGTTGAAAGGGCATAGATGCATCCAAACGGTGGTTCTTTCTCTGGAACCAGTTCAATAGAGCAATCATAGTGACGATGAGGAGGTAGTTGAGCAGTGTGGACCTTGCTAAAGACTTCCAGGAGGTTGCTATATTCAGAGGGCAGTGCCTGGTCATTTTTACTGGAGGGACAAGGAACCGTAGTCATGGCCTGCTGAGATGGAGCCGGTAGGAGACAATGTTGGGTACAGTAGGGGGAGGTAAAGTGCACCTGTCGTTGGGCCCAACATATGCGGGGTTCGTGCCGCATAAGCCAAGGAAGGCCCAGAACCACAAGAAAAAGAGGAGTACGGACTGCGTCAAAAATAAGAGTCCCCTGATGTTTACCTATCACACACTCCAAAGGAGTGGTTTGTTGGGTGACAGGGCCCGAACTGAGTGGGGAGCCATCGATTGTTTGGACTGCTTTGGGATATTGTTTCCCCTGCGTTGGAATCTTGTGGTCTTGGATCAGGGTGATATCCATAAAGTTTGCAGATGCTCTGGAATCCAGCAAGGCCCAAACTATCAACGATCGGTGCAAGGTGACCGTGATGGTCAACGGTACCTGTAAGTGAAGCAAGGCGTATGTCGTAAGGGATGGAATAATGTTCAGGGTCGAGACGTTCCCTGTCCGTCTCGACCCCTGGCATTTCCCGCTTGGCGCCGGGCAGTAGGTAATTCCAGGCAATCTTGTATGAAGTGTCCCGGTTCACCACAGTAGAAACAGGCTCACGCCCGCCGACGCCGCTCTCATTCTTCCACTGGGATGGGCCCTCGAGAGGCACCTAACTGCATAGGCTTTGCGTTGAGGAGAGTTTGCCCAGAGCTTTCCCCACTAGGGGACATGAAGGAGATGGGCCTGATGGGGAAGTTTTGGCTATCCTGACATCATTCTCTTCGCCTTTCCACAAGCCGTGCGTCTATCTGGAGTGCTAGGGTGGCTACCGCTGCCCAGGTATCCGGGAGAGCAACATATGCAACCTGGTCCTTGATGTCATCTGCTAGTCCTCTCCGGAAGTGCATCCGAAGGGCGTCCTCAGACCAGCGTAATTCTAGGGCAAGATGTTGGAACTGTGTTATATATTCCATGAGGGGCATTCGTCCTTGGCGCAGGGTCAGAATAGCTGTCTCGGCATCCCGCAGGCAATGTGGGTGGTCAAACAAGAACCAAAACTCCATTAAAAAGTCCTGGTAGTTAGTCAAAAGGGGATTCTTGCTGGTTAATAAATTAGTGGCCCATTCCAGGGCTACACTCCCCAAGTTTCCAATAACAAATGCAATTTTTAATTCATCTGTGTGGTATGTGGCGGCTTGGGTAGTAAAGGTGAGGTCACAGAGGGCCAGAAAGGCTTGGCAAGCCTTACGATCTCCCTGAAATTTGTCAATGCGTGGTCCTCGTGGTTCTCACGGTAACCCAAGGGGTAGTGGAACAAGAGGAACAACTACCAGGGCTGGGGCGGCAGCCTCGTTGGCATTGGCGACCGCGGGGGGTGCCAACATCGCTGATGCAGGAGGGGGAATGGGCTGCTGCTGTGCCACTGCGGTAGTCAGTTGCGTGTGCTGCTCCTGCAGATCCTTTATCTGCATGGCCAGGGTTTGTACCGCATGGACAAGTTTCCCAACTTCCTGGGCCACGTCCATGGTTCCAGGAGGGGAAGGTGCGCATGGGTATGTGCCGGTGAATCTGTCAGTGGGAAGGGGAAAAGAAGGGAGGACAAGGGTTGCCCAGGCGCACCACACTCTCTCAGGAAGCTCTGTTGTATTCAAGGGGGGTCCCGGAGGCCCATCAGGATAGTATGTGGGCCGTTCCGTGGGCTTTCGCACCTGGAACTTAGGCCCCTATCATCATAGGGCACAGAGCTTTGACTAGGCAGGGTTCTCACACACCACAGGGGGACAGGAGGAACTGTGGGGGCTGGTGTAGGGTGATTGAGGCAAAGGACCCGAGGTAGAGGGGACAGGAGTACAAGGACTTGCCCACTGGAGAGGGGTAGGGGAGAAAAAGGTGCCCAGGGAAGGGGGAGTAGAGGGAGAAACGCCAGGCCCACAGGCCCCTTCACACTACCCACTCAAGCACTCTTGGAACAACAGGGATCAGGGGCTCAGGCACACAATAAAAGACAATACAGGGAATCACTTCGAATCACGTCAAGCAGGGAGGGGGGAAGGAAAGGGAATGCGGAGGCAGGCAGAGGGAGACACACACAGGATTATTCAGTACCAGAACGTTCACTTAGCTTTCAGGCAGGGGAGGCTAGTTCATCAAGACACAAGCTCTGTTCACCAGCCCAGAGCTTACTATGAGGCCGACTTTTGTAGAGGAAGCCCCGCCCTCTGCACGTGCCCAGAGGCGTATGGATCAGCGCAACGGCGGGCGGGGTCTTGCTGTGTCGTGGGACGGCTCAGCTGTTGGCACCACATCAGAGAGTGATGGAGTCCCGGACGGCTGCGGAGATGCCTCCTCAGGGTCAGTGCTGGTGGGGGCGGGGCCCTTCGCTTCTGGGAGCAGCTTCTGCGCCGGGAAGCGGCCGCTGCGACTGACATATACAGGCCTACTCCTACAAACACTAAAACTAAATCACTAACGCTATCTCTATCACTAAGCTAGCNACTAAATCACTAACGCTATCTCTATCACTAAGCTAGCTCCTACAACTACTATCCCTAACCTATCTATCTATCTCTATATATCTATCTCTCTCTATCGCTCTATATATGGGATGGGGGGGGAAATCACAAACACATGGTTTCAGTTTAAGGTTTAAGTTTCATTTCAGTACAAAATTGAAATGAAACTTAAAGCAATCTAATAATCCTATTCAACGCCTGCTGTTCAGGAACAGTGACTAGCTCAGAAGGTGTTGGGAAGGGGGGAGGCATATAGTTTCATTTCTTGCAATCCTCTCCACCCCTGGTGCCTGAAAGTCTGCTCCTCAGTGACAAGTACTACCCCTCCGAGTCACATTTGACCTTACAGTGAACCTTTTTTTGCCACCTGAACTCACCCGAACGCGATCCGAACTGACTGAACTGTTTGGTCATTTTGACGTTCGGATTGAGTTCGGTTCGGCCAGTTCGTGTTCGGAAGTTCAGTTCGGTTCAATCGTCCGAACAGGCCAAGTTCGGGCCGAACTCCGAACTTCCGAACCGCATTCGCCCATCCCTACAAGCTGCCTCAATAGCTTCCATCACCTCACAATGAGTGATTGTGAGCCACAAGGGAACTGCGACTAAAGAAACCGATCGTAAAAGGTCAGATTGCAAGCTATTTGAAAAAAGCAATTCAAAATGTGTTTCCCATTCCCCTACTGAGAGTGCTTTCCCTACTGAATCATTCCATTTATGATCTTCCAAAATTTCCTTCTGTGATTTTCTAAACCTGCCTCATATAATTCTTGCAAAATTGTGTTGGCGTAGCCCTGCTTCTTTTCTCTAACCAGGGCATGATATTCTCTTTTTAGAACAAAATATTGGCTTGGATTCCTACTTGGATTCCTACTATAGGTATTGTAACTTTGCACATAACCCTGCTTCGCACAGCGGCACTTATCATCATACCACTTTTGGCCTCCTAAAGTTACCCTATGGGCTTCCTTGTGCAAAACGGGGTCAAGATGTTAATTAACCTACCATATTTGTCTATGACATCCCGACCTGAGATCACAGTTAACGTTTCATCTCTTATCAATCTCAGAGGCTCACTACTCAAAGCCTCAGCCAGACAGTGGCTAAGATTGATATCCCAACGACTAGGTAAATAGACATCCTTAAGCTCACCCCCTCCAGCTGAATCTTCAACTGAAACTACCTCTACGGGGCAAACGTTTCATTCTAAAGAAGCAACTCCGTTGGAAGATTTTCACTAGTAGGCATGGGACCCCGGGGGCAATTACCGGATACCGGATTTACCGGTTTTCCGGTTCTCAAAGCCTGTCTCTTATACACATCTAGATGTGTATAAGAGACAGCCCCTACTACAAGTTGACAGTGCTGTACCTTTGTATTTCAGCGGAGCTCTGGGTGCGGCGGCGGCGGGCGGTCCGGCGGCCTCAGCGCCATCAGAGACGCTCTAGGCCTTCCGGGGAAACCTGGAAGTTCCCCAGAAGGCCTAGAGCATCTCTGACGCCTGCAGCCACAGCCGGCGCTGAGGCCACCAGACCACCCGTCGCCGCCGCACCCGTAGCTCCGCTGAAATACAAAGGTACAGCACTGTCAACTTGCAGTAGGGGTGATCCCTGGGGGGTTGGGGGGGTGTTAAACACCCCCCCAGGGATTGGGTCTATACTTACCGGTGGCTGTGGGGACGCCGCGGCCGCTGGTGCTGTGGGGGGGCTCTTTTTTTAACAAAAATCCAGGCTGGGCAGGGTGGGTGGGGGGTGTCCCCCCTTCCACCCGCGCAGCCTGGACTCGGGGAGGGGTTTTTTTTAAACTTTTTTGGTGGGACTTACATTGCAGCCATTCATTTAAATGGCTGCAATGTAAAAAAATCCGGTACCCGGAATCCGGTAACGGGACCGGATTTACCGGGTTGAATCCGATAATGCCGGTATGCCCAGTACCGGCATTATCGGATACCGGATTTACTGGCACGCCCACCCCTAGTCACTAGTATGAATATTACCAACAGAGAAATGCCTAACAAAAGGCAGGCACTTGATATCTATCAAGATATAATCAACCACACTGGCCCCATGTGGGCCCAGATAAGTAAATTCAACGGGATGATTAGACTCCCATGCTACATTTAAGATAACTAAATTTAATAAATTTACCATCCCCAACAGTTCAATCCCAGAACCATTAATTTTACAGTCTTTAGATAACCTATCTTTAAATCCTATTCCCCAGTTTCCACTACCCCCTCCATCCATATGTATATATTGAGCCAAAGACTCGTCATTCTCCCCTAGCTGAGAGTTAAAGTCACCACCCAGCAAAAAGAGGGCATTGGGGAACGATATTTGAAGCTCTATAATATAATCTAGTAACAAGCCCCAAAATCTTTTCTGATATGTGGTTGTTTTATAATTTTATATAGATAAAATAACCATCACTAGACCTTTCCAATATATAATTACTCCATGGGCAATTGGTGGCAAAGTCAGCTCCTTAATCAACCTATAACCTAAGTTGTTAGCCACCAAACAAGTAATCCCTCCGCTAGGGCGTCCCCTCCCCTTGGAGGTCCCGGCAAAGAGCGAGTAGCAGTCATATTGAAATCCACTGGGCTTGTAGGCCAGGTCTCTTGTAATAGAAGTATATGGAAAGCTTTAAGATGGTTAACAAACTCCGAGTCCCCCTGATGGGCCTGCCATCCTGCCACATTCCAAGAACAAAAAGAGAGAGGGGGAATCACCAGTCCCCTCTTCAGTCAATCCACCGTAGTCAATTGAGTGGTCATATGAGCCTCATCCACAAGGGAGGATATCATAGAAAGCTCTCCTCCTGCCAGTGCATCATTGTGCATAGAAGTGTGGTTACCCTGTCCCCCCTGCAATCCCCTACCAGTTTCCGTCCTTTGATCTTCACCAGGAGGCCTGTTAATCAAATCCCCCCCATCATCTCTGTGGGAGCAAAACTCTTTTCTACCTCTTTTCTACCTCAACCTGAAGGGGACACTATCCTGCCAAATTTCAGAAATATTGGATAAAGTATCCTGGTGTTATAAGCTATTAACCTGAAAATGTATTTCCAGCTGTAACATTTTTATATTCCATCCTGTTTACAATACATTTGGTAAGAATATATCCCAAACCTTCTCTTTCATCCCTGAAAAACTACAGGACAATTTGATAAAGGGCCCTAAATGTATAAGCAATTGAAGTTGTCCTCTTGAAGACCATTATTCAGATAAATAGCAGGAAATACAGTGCCAGTCAGAGGCAGGCACCTGGCATGTCAGGGGGAGGGAGGCTGTAGGATGTAGGATGGGGAACAATCCAACAGACTGACAGACACATTCACTGGCCAATTACTGCATGCTCCCAGCTTTACAGGACCAATCGGTAGTGGCTTCGAGGTGGATATAGGAGGTGGCCCTGAGGCAGGAATAGAAGGGACATAAATGGGACTTTGGGGATAGCATCCCAGAAATCAGGCGACATGGTTTGTAAAACCAGGTTGGCCAATTATCATCACAATCACATCCTGCAGCACTGTGACAGAGGACATAAGAGAATCTCTATTGGCTCTTTCCTAAACAGATGCTTCAAACTTCCCAGTAACAAGTGAGGCAGAGAAGTTAGGATAGTCACAGCACAGAATGAGGATATTTGGTTGACATTTCTGCTGGTCAATTGTCATCACAGATTTTATACAACAGTGACACTAATAGAACCCCTGTCATAGGCTTATTCACTTCATATGCTGTGCAGGCTTATAAAATTGTGAGCCTTTATCACATCTTTCTGAGATTTGACAGCGATAATCCTGAAGGTGTGCGATACAGCCCTGCCAAATTTCATATATACTGGTTGGACTACAAAGGTGTTACAATCAGACATACATTTATACATCAATTGCTTATTTATTTTATTTATTTATACTAAATCTTTTATCCCACACCCTCCTGTACTTCAGCAGCTCGGGGTGCTGCACAACATAAAGCATAAAATAACAATAATAAAACCATCTAAAATATTACAATATATAAATATATAAAATGGACACAACAATTCCAGCAGCAAGGCAAATAACCCCCCCTCCCCACACCCTCCCTGAAGGCCCAGTGGAAAAATCAGGTCTTACAACATCTACGGAAGGAGGGGAGGTCTGGGGACAGATGGGCCTCTAGTGAGAGGGAATTCCACAGCCGAGGTGCGGCCACTGAGAACGCCCTCTTTGCCATCTCCACCCAGCATACCCAGGAGACTTCATTCAGAAACTGCCACTCCTATCCCACGACCCACTGTCAGGGTTCTGGAACCATAATTCCACTCACGCAGAGCCATCATTCCACCACATAAAGAAACAGCCAGCCACTCTAATCCCAGGACCCATCCTCAGGGCTCTGGGGCCATCATTCCGCTCACAGGTAGCTGTCATTCCACTGCTTTAAGAATCAGCCACTCCAGCCCCAGGACCCACCCTCAGGCTTCTGGGACCCATGTTACAGGCAGGAAGGACGGTCCATCCACATCATCCAGAAGCTGCCACTCCAGGCCACCATCAGGTTTCTGGGGCTGTCATTCTGCTCACAGGGAACTTTCATCCTACCATATCAAGAAGCAGCCACTCCAGTCCCAGGACCCACCTTCAGGGTTCTGGGACCTACATTACAGGCATGGGGGGCTGTCCATGCACGTCATCTTGAAGCTGCCACTCTAGTCCCAGGACCCACTGTCAGGGTTCTGGGGCCGTCATTCCGCTCACAGGGAACTGTCATTCCACTGCATCACAGCCAGCCACTCCAGTCCCAGGTCCCCCCCTCTGGGTTCTGGGGCCTACATTCCAGGCAGGGAAGAGGCCTGGCCAGGGCTTGGTGGCTGTCACAGCACCCATATGGGGCCAGGCATTGCAGGCTGGCATCCTACTCTCCAGATCTCAACCAACTCTTCTGCAAATTGGTCACGTAGCCTTACCCGGTGGTGATTCACGTGGCTAGCCAGCCAGCCAGCCAGGCACTGCCTGCCGTGATGGCAACTAGAAATGGAGAACCCAACCAGCATAAAGTGAGCAGAACTGGAGGCCTGCCAGCTGGCAATCCCCGGGCAACCCGGGGTGCCAAGCGCCAAGCCATCCCAGTCTCTGCTTCTGCTGCTGCTGCTGCTGCTTCTGGGTCTCTGAAAGCCTGCCATGCTGCCACAGGTACCCCTGGGGGTCCCTGGAGTGTCCCAAGCCTTGCAGCAGGTCTGAACTCCACCGAACTTTCGACGGGACCGAACTCAGCCGAATGGAATGACCGAACCCAAACTTGGTTTTCGAACTGAACGACTGAACCCAAACTCAATTTTTGGACCGAACGACCAAATGGCCGAACATTTGAACCCCGTTCTGTTCACACATTCCTAGTATCTTCCATCACGTGGGAAGGTCAGAAGCATGCTTCTTTGACTACAGTCATGCATGACTGGTGGAATAGGATTTTACCACTCTGCCAGCCATGCATAATTGTAGGCAAAGATGTGTACTTGCGCCCTTTCCACATGACAAAAGGTGGTCATTCTGTCATGTCAGAAACCACCCTAAGATTCACGCATTTGAAGCTGTAATCATTTCTGTCTTATCTCTCTTAAAGGTAAAGAGTAAGAAATTGAATATTCTGTTTGGTTTAAAGTGTGTGAAACTAAACTTTTGTGACTGATTTATCACTTGTCCGAAATAAAGGAATAGCCAGGACAACTCTATATTAAAGAAGGCGGGAGGGGCGGGAATACCCTTTGGTGACAATCTGCCTAAAGAAACATGTAGTTCTCATGTTCTGATGATGTAATGACATTGGTAGTCATTAAAACTTTACAGTGTCCTTGAGACATTGCTTTGCCTCTATGATGAAACTGTGATGATCATAGACTTCAGCTGACTTTTTTTGTACATCACTACACAGTCTCTATATTCTTACTGACATGCCTTTACCTTCATGTTTTGACACAAAACCATTTATTCCTTAACGGAAATGATTTTACTCTTGTCTTGATCTTGGTAATGTGACCTCTGTGACTTTGCATTGAAATACTTTCCCCCATATTTTAAAATAGAACGTAGTCTCTATGGGCTTGTGTGAATTTGTCTTGCCATCATAATTTGACATTATTAAGTTATAACATGGTCCCTGCAGACTCAGAGTGACATAACTTCATTTATTCTTGACATGGTAATGTGACCTTTGTTGAACTTAAACTGACATGCTTGTGCATCACAATATGAGGAATACATGTCATGAAAAATATAGGAAGGATCAAAAGCAGTCACAGCAGATTACTTATCAGCTATTTCACAAATATATGTGCCTCCTATCTTTTATTTTTCTATCAAAATAATATAAACAGCCAGTGGGTCATATTAGTGACTAAGGGCTATCTCACAGTAGTAAACATTTTCTTGTCTAGGCCAATGCTGGCAATTTCAAAATGACCAGTGGGTAGAGCTGAAATTAAGGCTGTAACTCAGTCCTCAGAAAATTTTGGAAATCACTGAGGTGGTATTCAATTCGGAAAATCCGAAGTTCGAAATACTGAGCACCAAGCCTGGCTCTTCTTTGGAAAACTTTGGATGCCACTGCACACATGGGGGTGTTGGTGAACAGTAGAGCTTCTTCTGAATTGGAAATGAAACTTAGTGCCATATTTGGTGGGGAGGGGGGGATGGGAGGGAAGAGTTGAGTGATGGACAAGCCACAGGAAAGGTTTTGATTGACTGGCAAGGAAAAATAAAAGTCTCTGGGCAGCCATTTTCCCCATTCTCTTTAGTGAATTTGGTTGTGTGCTACAGTGTTTCTGGATCTGTAAGTAATCAGATGGGGGCAGGGAGAGAGGGATGCCTAGCCTGTCCTGGTCTGGCCTGGCCTGGCCTGTCCTGGCATGGTATGGTTTGGCCTGGCCTGTCCATAGGGCCAATGCTGGAGGACGAAGGTTATGTTACCCTTTACCATTCCATGCAGTTTGGTTTTTTAAAGGTTTTTTTTTAAATAATTGGGTGCCACATTGCTGCTGCTTGGTTGGCACTTGGCACCATGAGGCCAGAGGCAACTCTCTGCCAGGCTTGTCTTTCCCTTGCCTGCTCTATTCAAGTTACCATTTCCACACAGTACAAATGCCATGCCAAGAGGGTGTCCCTGGGCAGGGGTTGAATGTCTGGTTTCTAATTTTTTTGACTGCTGGTGCCTGGGCTTGCCGGCTTTTGGTGAGATTTATTTCTCCATGCAGTTGCTGGCTGTTTTGTGGGGTTGTTGTATTCCTCTTGAGCAAAATGTCCCTTGCTAGCCTGCATTTTTGTACACTGCTTGGTTAGCATAATGACTAAAGTGGGTGCAATCACTGCTGATGGCGGACCATGCTGTGGGTAAACTACTGTTTTGTTTTGGATTTTTTTATTTCTGCACGTGTTGTTGTGCACCATGATTCTATTGTGTGCCCTGATTGGTTAGGCAATTAAACAGCCACAGCTGCTGCACATAGCAACATGTGCTGAGGTGCTGACCTGGCACCGAATAGTTCATTGACCTTTTGCACATGCCCCAAAACATATTATCCATGTTTTGTGGGGTCTTGTGTGTGTTGTTTATGCTGTGGCATAGCACAACAGAGCCTAACTGTAAAGTGTAACTTCTAGTGTCCTGCCAGCTGCTTGGCACTTGACACCATGAGGTCAGAAGGATCTTTCTGCCTGCCTCCACTTCCTTTTGCCTGGTCTGTTCAAGTTACCTGTGCCACAGTATCAATGGCATGCCAAGAGGGTGCCTGTGTGTGTGTGTGTGTGTGTGTGTGTGTGTGTGTGTGTGAATGTCTAGTTTCTTAATTTTGTGACTGCTGGGGCCTGGGGTTGCTGGCTTTTGGTGGGGTTTATATTTATCCATGCAGTTGCAGACAGTTTTGTGGGGTTGTTGTATTCCTCTTAAGCGACTGTCCCTTGCTAGCCTGCATTTTTGTGAACTGCTTGTTTAGCATAATGATTAAAGTGGGTGCATTCACTGCTGAAGGTGGGCCATGCTGTGGTTTTTTTCAATTTTATTTCTGCATGGGTTGTGCACCATGATTCTATTGTGTGCCCTGATTGGTTAGGCAATTAAATGGCCACAACTGCTGTACATGGCAACATGTGCTGAGGCGCTGACCTGGCACGCAATAGATCTGAAGTTTCCAAAGTCTTCTAAACTTTTTGAAGGTCCAAAATTCCGAGTCCGAATTCCAAAACTTCAGAAACAGCTCCGAAGGGCTGCCAATAGGGATGGGCAAACATGGTTTTGAAGTTCGGAGTTTGGGTCGAACTTGACCTGTTCGGACGACTGAACCGAACGACCGAACTGAACGTTCAAAAGGCCGAACAGTTTGTAAAAGTTCGGATGAGTTCGGATGAGTTGGGGGTGGGAAAAACGTCACTGGAAGGCGAGAAAAACGTGACTGGAAGTGGGAGGCAGCTGCAGAGCAGACTTCCTGGCTCCAGGGGTGGAGACCAGGGGTGGTTTCAGGGTCAAACAAAAAAAATAAATTCGAATTTGGTTTCGGTATTAATAGTGCTATTTTCGGTTGTTCAGCCAAGCTCAGCCAAACCAAACTCCACTGAACCGAACAGCCGAACCCAAACTTGAATTTCAGACCGAACGACCAAAGGTCCGAACATTCGAACCGCATTCTGTTTGCCCATCCCTAGCTGCCAAGTACTCAGGCCGATTATTCAGAACTTCGGTATTCGGCCTAAGTACTCAAAAGTGTTATTCGGTACAGCCCTAGCTGAAATAGAGCTTCAATTTGTATTCCATCTCTGACAAATCATCCCCTTCTGATTGATACAGTGGTGACCTGCTGCCATCTGGTCCCTGTTCTACCGGTGATCAAAATTGACAGTTTCACTGCCCTACTCAGCACCATTTTTTGCATGTGCAATTAATCAAATACCTTTTGCACATGCCCCAAAATATATTATGCATGTGCAAAAGGTATTTCGTTAACTGAGCTTGCCCAAGCGGGCACTGTGCAGGGGCTTTCTCCAGTCCTCCCCCGCAGCCCTGGACAGCACTATTTTTTACAGGCACAATTAATTAAATACCTTTTGCACATGCCTCAAAATATATTATGCATGTGAAAATGTGCACTGCGCAAGTACTGGGAGAGTCAGATTAGGCTCCAGCTTGCCTACATCTTCAATGAAAATGGATCTCTGGAGATCCACTTTGGCTGGTTAAGAGGATGCTCAACTGAAGGGAAGGAAAGAGAGGGTTCAAATCATGGATCTGACCCACAGATCCAGTACATACCACTGAGTGTTACCCTTCTCTCTGCTGCCTTGCGCTTGTCACACTCCTTCATTGTTCTGGGCAGAGACTAGGGGCATAGCTACGTGTGAATGGGCCCTGATGCAGAAAATGGAATGGGCCCCCTGCTGGGGCACTCCACTTCACTCCAGTGTTGATATGTTTTATACATGTGTGTGGGGACCCTAGGCTTATAAGCCCTGGTGCAGCTGCACCTGCTGCACCTTTTATAGCTACACCCCTGTAGAGACCAGATCCAGCAATTGGTGCCAAATAAAACACAACTGTGGGCTATATTTTCCCCACTCATAGACTAGATCCTGCAAATTTAGTTATTTATGTATTTACTTATTTTTGCATGTTTATCCCACCCTTATCCTGAAGAATCAGGGCAACTCACAACATTAAGCTCGATCCCATTCCCCGCAGAACCAGTAAGCAGTGATGTGTGTGAGCACCCGTGCAGAAACCGCACACACCGGCATTACTGGCACATTGTGTCATGCGAAATCACACGCATGCAAGTGTGCGTAGGATCCACAAGGAATGGTATTGTGGATGAAGTTAAAAAGGAAAATATAAAATACAATAGTACATTCAAATTCCTTAAAACCCCATCATTCCACCCACCCTACCTGAGTAACTGAAAATGATTCCTTGCATACCCTTAGTGTAAGGTACTCAAAGGAGAGCACCCCCAGACAACCTCAGAGGCCATGATGGGACACAGGGGAAAAGGCAGTGTTTCTGATACCTGGGGCCCATGTCATTTAAGGCTTAAGATTAAAACCAGAACTTTAAATTGTATCTGGAAAGTTATTGGCAGCCATTGCAGACTCTGGAGCTCCGGTGTAATGTGCTCCTGGCAACCTGTCCCTGACAGAACGTAGCCCTCCGTGTTCTGCACCAACTGCAGCTTTAGAAACAACTCTCAAGCATCCACTTCCAGAGAGCTGACAGCAGGGGTCACCGTGGTTCACGGAGGATCAGTGCCAGATGAAGCAGGATGGACGGTGGTTGGAGCAATGGTGGCACCGAACTCGTGCTGAAACTGACCAATTGCAGCATAAAACTAGTTAAAGGACTTATGTTGTTGCGGTGCAGGTAGGAAAGAAAGAGTTCTTTGCTACACTCATTGCATCTGCAAAGTAATGTCCAGCTGAGCTTTTACAGGTGATGCAGAAGCTGGTTAGTCCGGCCTCTCTCCGCCTCAAACTGAAATTTTCCAGTGCCCACTGTGACATCTTTGCTGACTTTTTTGCAGATAAAATCACCCAGATTCACCATGATCTTGATGCTGCATTTATGACACTGGATGAATCAGAGGTACAGGAAGCCTCGCCATGTCTGTTGTCGTTAGGGATGGGCGAACGCGGTTTGGAAGTTCGGTGTTCAGCCCGAACTCGGTCTGTTCGGACTGCTGAAAGTGAACCCGAACCTGAACCCAAACATACCGAGCAGAACCGAACACCGAACGGCAACATGGCCGAACATACCGAACAGAACCAAACACCGAACGGTGAAATGGCCAAACAATTTGGTCAGTTCGGATCGCATTCGGTTGTGTTCAGTTGGCTAAAATGTGGTCTACTGTCACTGTCACTATCAGGTCACTGGAAGGCCAAAAGTAGAAGGAAGGGGGAAGTCATCTGACTCAGCTAGGAGCAGACTTCCAGGCACCAGGGGTGGAGGTGGAGAGTGGCTTGGAGTAGCAGCCAGCCTGCCGAATCACCATCTCTTTTCGCCTCAGACCACTGACTTGGCAGTCTGCGATTGGCCATGGGCTAGGCTGCACAGAGCCAATGGGGCTTGCGGTGAGGTGGGCGCAGCAAGAAACAAAACTGATTGCCTCCCCCCTTCCCAATACCTTCTGAGTTAGTCAATGTTCCTGAGCAGCAGGTGTTTCAGAAGGCTCTTTCACCCAGCATTTTTCCAGCTCCCCAGTCCATTGCCATTGTCCTCCTATTTCACCCATCCAACCCATCTACCCCCATATGCTCATTTATTTACCTTAGCTTAGATAGATTTAGTTGTTATTTTTTGTTTTTATCCCTCCCTGTGTTCAATCTTCCTTCCTCCCTCCCCCCTCCATTGAATCCTTTCCCTATATATTCCATCCCCAGTGATTCCCTTCCCTT
>QEPC01007587.1:1657459-1680906 GCA_003113815.1 Sphenodon punctatus
GTAAATATAACGCATTCCTAACTTATACTGTTGAGTTCCTAAGTTATTCATCTTACCCTAAGTAAGGTCCATAAGTTCTGGTTTCTCAGCCATAAGGAGACTGGCTGGGATCTGGCTTCTTATTTGGCAAAGAGCTAAATAATCTCTCTAAGTTCCTGCTGTCCCAGCCTGCTGCTGTTCCGGCTGATCCCATTTGTATGCAGATGTTCAAGATGACTTTTGCAAGAAGTCTCTTAATAAGCAGCTTTCCCCCTCTGGGATATCTGTTCTTATATATCCTTGAGGAAACTCTTAGCCCGTTCTCCAGGCTTCTAGAATTCCCTTTGTTCTCTTATCAGGCTTCTATGTGTTTTCCTCCACGTAGCCCATGGCTACCTTCATTAGCATTGTTGATGTCCCTGGCCATCCGTCTCGCCCCAATACACGTTGGTATCTCTTTGTATCCTGTGTAGCCTGGTGACGTGTCAAAGCCCAAATTTGAGTTGTACAGTTCTCAGAGTTAACATTACAAACCTGTGGAACCTTTGACATTACATAGTGTACATATATAGTAACATTACATACATGTGAAACCCTTGGCACCACACATTTACCAAACATGTAGTCCCGTGTTACACGTGTGTGACCCCATGTTTCTCTGTGACAAGGGGGGGAAAAATCCTCTGTCTGGGATCATTTTAAGTCGGTGTGGGCAGATGATCCCAGAGAGGTGCAGTGCACGCTGTGCAAAAAGGTGGTGAAGCGCGGGCAGGTGCTTGTCAACCTTGACACAACTGCAATGGCCAGGCACCTGAAGTCATGCTACAGTGCTGTGTTGCTGAGCAGGAAGGCAGCCGAAGTGGATGCCAGCAGGTTCCCGACTCCAGCAGCCAGTTGCCCGGCCCATTCAGTGGGCCAGTGTCCTGCACCAACTTCTGCTGCCTCTACCAACAGGAGCAGTATGGGGGCAGAACAACAGTAGGAGCCTGCCCAGCAGCACCGCCTGTCCAGCATGGAGGAGATGGGGTGGGGAGATGTGTCAAGGCCATCGGCAGGGCGCCGTGGCACAGGCTTCCAGGAAAAAGGCAAGCACCTGGTGGCCAAGATGTTTGCCCTGGATGGCCAGCCCTTGTCCATTGCGAAGGACAAGGGCTTCCAGTCTCTGATTGGGTTCCTGGCCCCCAACTTTAAGCTGCCTTCCTGATCCTCTTTGAGTCAGACTGTGGTCCCACAGCTATATAGGGCTTTGAAGGAGTGGGTGAGGGAGCAGATTGCAGGGGCTGGAGGGGCAACGGTCCACTTTACCATGGACCTGTGGTCCGCCAGAAACACACAGCACACGTACCTGGCGGTGACGGCACACTGGTGGCAGGACTCAGAGGCAGTGCTTGGCAGTGGCAGGAGGGGACCAGAAGCAGCGTATAGGTGGGCCCTGCTTCAGTCCCAAGTTATGGACAGCTCCCACACTGCGAGGAACCTAGAGGCAGCCCTGGCCACCATGGTGAGGGAGTGGCTCACGCCAGGCGTGGCCTTCACCAAGGGGTGTGTGGTCATGGACAATGCAGCCAATATCCTTAAGGCAGTCCATGACGGGGGTTCACGAGCATCCCTTGCACCACACACACACTCCACCTGGTGGTGAAGGACGCTCTGGGATTGGATGATAAAGGCATTGGGCCAGGCACCCTTAGCTCCCTGGTCAAGCGGGCGAGGAAGCTGGTAGGCTTCTTCAACCAGAGTGTGAAGGGCAGCAAGCTCCTCCAGGAGAAGCAGGCTGAGCAAGGGTCCCCAGTGCACACACACCCTTATGCAGGATGTCTCCACCCAGTGGAATTCCACCTTTCTGATGCTTGAGTGGCTTCTTGAACAGAAAGCCACCCTGCATCAGGTGGAACTGGAGACTGACATCGAGGCACAACCAGGGTACAACAGGGAGGAATGGGATATTATTTCCCAAACTGTCTCTGTCCTGAGACCATTCCTGGGCATCACGGAGACACTGATCAGCTCCACCGCCACCCTCAGCCAGGTGACCCCGCTGGTGCATAGTCTCCGCAGCGGCCTGGATGAGATTCTGGGGGTGAGGGGGCGGGATCATGGCCCTCAGGGCAGGAGAATGTGCACTGAGGCGATAGACCTAGCTGAGAAGTTGAAGGCGGGGCTGAGAGCACGCTTCGAAGACTTTCTGCACCGGGATGAATATGTCCTGGCAACCATGCTGGACCCCAGGGTCAAGGGCAGCATGGCACACGAGACTGTGGTCTATGGCCTATGGAAGGGGACGCTGGTCAAGAAGGTCAGGCAGGCAGAGCGGGCCATGCAGCGGGATGCCCCTGGGGAAGGTGAGAGTGGGAGCAGTGACCACTTCCAGCCATCTGGGTCTATCCCTGCCTCCAGCCCTAGGTGTAGCAGCAGCACCACCAGCACCAGCAGCAGGACCCCTAATGCCAGCAGCTCCTCCTCTGTTCAGTCCACTCCGGGGAGCATTGGTCCCAGGGCCAGCACAAAAGGGCAAGTAGCATGGTTGAGGCCAGTGGGGCAGGTGGTGCCCACCCAGAGCTACCGGAGGGAGTATGATGGTGCCTTGGCAGCAGTAGAGACCTATCTGGAGGAGGAGCCATGCATAGATCCCAGCAGCGATCCCTTGGCCTACTGGGCTGACAAGGCCAACGTGTGGCTGGCCCTGTCCAAAGTGGCCAAGGGTATCCTGTCCTGCCCACCAACCAGTGTCCCCAGCGAGAGTGTCTTCTCCATCACTGGGGACATATGCGCCCCACACCACCTGAGACTGGGGGCAAAGTTGGTGGAGCAGTTGCTCTTTCTGAAGGTTAACCTTCCGCTACTGGGATTCCCGGAGCTGCCCCTGGACAAGGAGTGATGGTGCAGTGGCACACGCCATCCCATGCCAGGAGCAGCCTTGGGACAGGGCTCCTCCTCCTCCTCCATCTGGGCTAGGGCTAGGCTACTACTACTGTGCTGCTGAGGTGCTGTCCCTCTGTCCCAATGCCTGGCACCCACCCTGCTTCTCTCTCTCTGCCTCTGTCTCTCTCTCCCTCTCTCTCTCTCATAGTAGACAGCCTCTGCCACCTTATCTGACTGACCTCAGGACGCAGGCTGGGCTTAGGAATCAAACAAACTGTAAGCCTGCCAGCCAGCCTATAGATAGCCTATGCCATACGATCTCGGCTTGCCTATGTGACACTGACTGGCTCTCGCTCTCCCGCGTTGCACAGCCTTTGCTAGCCTATCTGATTGCCCTGCTGCCAATGTCCCAGCCTGTCTGCCCTACAGACTCCCATGCAATGCTGCCTGACTGCCCGCCCTGCTTGCTGCCAAGCTCAAAGCATGCATCACTCCTGCCTCCCATGTCAAGGTGCCTGTCTTCCCACCCAGTTTGCCTAGCTAAAAGCCTGCCCAAGCCGCCTGCCCAGCCCTACTGCCTCTCATGAAATGCTTCCTGCCTGCCTGCCTGCTCAGGTTGTGAAGCTTGAACCCTCCGTCAGTTTTATTTTTCCTTCTGCATATGATCACTTCCATAGAACCCATAGAGGGTTTGCTGGTCTGACACAACTCTTCCCACTCATAAATCCCTATTCCCAAGTGGCACAGAAGGGGGTTCTTTGAAAAAAAGTATTATAAATAAACTTACTGAGTTGCACTGGGAATGAGGAAATACCCATTTGGGTCAATCGTAGACGGACATCTCATTAATGGGCAATGCTGGCATTTTGCCTCCAAGAGAACAGCGTTACCATTGGAGCATTGAGGGAACAGCCAAGATGCATCAACAGGGCTTTTAACAACGGGAACATTTTAAAGGCTGCATTTCAAGGAAGAGGGGAATTTGCCCCCAATCTTTTTTGTCCTTTTTTCTACTCTGATTCACAATGGATTCTTCCCTTGGAAGGAAAGTGTTTTCCTCTCCGGGATCCACGAGGAGATGGTGGCAACGTCTTGGCTACGAACAAGGGCAGGTTCGATGCCCATTTATTTAGAGGTAGTGTACTGGATCCAACTTGCACAGGCTACCAAATCTTCACTTGAAATGTCTAAAACTAACACGGGAGTGGGTGGTATTTTTTTTAAAAAAACTCTTTACATCCTGGAAAAAGTGCTCTGGAAGGCGTCTAAGTGTACCTTCAAAAAAACAAAACCCAGCTGAAGGCTGCAAGCGACGCTTGCTTCCTGCACAGCGGAAGGGGTGGCCCCATCGTGCCGGCCCACTGTGTGCTAGGAGTGGGTTGCATGGGGGGCACCATTGCTCAGCTCAGCAGAAATATCCCGCATTAAGTGCAGCGTCCAGTGGAAGCCCTGTTTCTTGGATTAGCTCTTTCTCCCTTCTTCTTTGATGACAGAAACAGATTAACCCAGTCCTCATGGGGCAAAAGCCCAAAGACAAACCCTCTCCCCCTCCCACAAAGAAAAAGAACAGAAAATCACAATGGGCATCCCCACCCAGCCCCGCTCTCTCATTCCTCGTGTGGAATCTACAGGGAGAGCTGTGGCCAAGTTCCAGAAGCTGCCACCTTAGCCCCTCCACCCTCCGTGATGGGTCTCAATTCATTATCTGGGAGGGCCTCGTAGGCTTCTACCCTGCCTGAAGGGATGGGGAGCTCTGCCTGCCCCTCCCCTTCCCAAGCACCAGCAAGGCCTCCACACACCCTTCCAGCTGCAAGACTGGGGTTGCCCTATTCCCAGCTCTGCATGTGGGGCTCAGAACAAACTGGGCCATATTGGGGGGGGAGAGGAGCTTTGAGCAGCAGACACAAAAGGCAGCTTGTGTTATAGGGTGGGGGCCTAGAACCAGCAACATTTAAACCTTGGGAACATTCCGCAGGGCCCTGCACCCAATGTAGAAGAAGCGAGCAAACACCCTGCAGGGTGGGGTGGGGGTATCTGTCTATCTCTTACTCTCCCCCCTCCCCCCACCAGAGAAGTGTGAGGACAGAATGCAGCTGGGATGAACCAAAGCAGGGAGAGTGGACACATTTGGCTAGGAGATTCTGTAGAACCAGCAAAGTGGCTCAGTCTGGGGGAGCGGAGCACACTTGCAACTTGGAGGCTCCCTCCCATTTTAATCCATAAAGCTTTCGCAGCTTGCTTACATATTTCCTAGCTCATATTATTTCCTCTCAAAATGGCCCATTATTCCATTCACAGAGAGCCATCTTTCTATCCACTGTCTATCCATCTTTCTATCCACTGTCTATCCATCTTTCTATCCACTGTATCTAGAATCTGCCACTCTAGCCCAAGGACCCACCATCAGGGTTCTGGGGCCCATCATTCCACTCACACTGCGATGTCATTCCACCGCTCCGAGAAGCAACCACTCCAGCCCCAGCACCCGCCGCCTGTGTCCCGGGGTCAAGCTACTGGCAGGGAGGGCTGTGGCCAATAACTACAAGCTGCCACCCTAGCCTCGGGACCCACCGTGATGGGTCTGGGGCCGTCATTCATCTCACACTGCGATGTCATTCCACCACTCAGAGACGCAGCCTCTCCAGCCCTGTCACCCACCGCCTGGGTGCCAGGGCCAAGTTACTGGCAGGGAGGTCTGTGTCCAATACCTACAAGCTGCCAGCCTAGCCTCAGGACCCACCGTGATGGGTCTGGGGCCATCATCCATCTCACAATTCGATGTCATTCCACCTCAGTCATAAGCAGCCACTCCAGCCCCAGCACCTGCTGCCTGGGTCCTGGGGCCAAGCTACTGGCAGGGAGGGATGTGGCCAATACCTACAAGCTGCCATCCTAGCCTTGGGGCCCACCATGATGGGTCTCGGGCCATCATTCATCTCACACTGCGATGTCATTTCACCGCTCAGAGAAGCAGCCACTCCAGCCCTGGCACCTGCCACCTGGGTGCCAGGGTCAAGTTAATGGCAAGTAGGGCTGTGGCCAAGATGTACAAGATGTCACCCTAGCCCTGGGACCCACCGTGATGGGTCTGGGGCCATCATTCATCTCACACTGCAATGTCATTCCACCTCTCAGAGAAGCAGTCACTCCAGCCCCGGCAACTGCCGCCTGGGTTCCAGGGCCAAGTTACTGGTAGGGAGGGCTGTGGCCAATACCTACAAGCTGCCACCCTAGCCTCGGGACCCACCGTGATGGGTCTGGGGCTGTCATTCATCTCACAATTCGATGTCATTCCACCTCAATCATAAGCAGCCACTCCAGCCCCTGCACCCGCCGCCTGGGTCCCGGGGCTAAGTTACTGGCAGGGAGGGCTGTGGCCAAGACCTACAAGCTGCCACCCTAGCCTCTGGACCCACCGTGATGGGTCTGGGGCCTTCATTCATCTCACATTTCTATGTCATTCCACCTCAATCATAAGCAGCCACTCCAGCCCCAGCACCCGCCGCCTGGGTCCCGGGGCTAAGTTACTGGCAGGGAGGGCTGTGGCCAATACCTACAAGCTGCCACCCTAGCCTCGGGACCCACCGTGATGGGTCTGGGGCCGTCATTCATCTCACAATTCGATGTCATTCCACCTCAATCATAAGCAGCCACTCCAGCCCCTGCACCCGCCGCCTGGGTCCCGGGGCTAAGTTACTGGCAGGGAGGGCTGTGGCCAATACCTACAAGCTGCCACCCTAGCCCCAGGACCCACCGTGATGGGTCAGGGGCCATCATTAATCTCACACTGCAATGTCATTCCACCTCAATCATAAGCAGCCACTTCTGCCCCAGGACTAGCCCCAGGGGCTCTGCCTGCTCCTCCCCCTCCAAAACACTAGCTGCCAGCCTGTCCCTTCAAAATCACAACAACGCCTGCCTATCTCTTTGGATCGACTCTCTAAGAGATCCTTGGGCTACACGCTATTTGCAGCTAGGGTTCTGTGCCTTGGCCACCAATGTCTGCTTCTTCACGTGCCAAAATGGCCCCCAGGCCTGGCGTATATGCTGTCTGTGCCATGATGCCAATGGCATTAAGAAAGTAGCTGCTGCTGCCAGACCTATATCCTGTCTGTGCCCAGTTTTCTGTACCCCAGATGGCCAGCAAGCTCAAAGCAATGAAAGCATGCCTCTATTACCTCAGTCCACCTTCCTGCCTCTCATGCAAAGGTGCCTGTCTGCCCGACCAGGTTACTGGAAAGAAAGAGAGAAAGTCCACCCACCCACTGGTTGAAGGAAAGACAGACACAATTCCACCCATGCTGTCGCCGGCACTATATGGCCCAGAGAGCGAGAGAGAGCGACAGAGAGATTCCCATTCCCAGCTAGAACCATGGAGATGGAAGTTAGAGGGGGAGAGTTCAGCTAGGTATATCCTAGCTGCCACCAGCCAGAACCTGGAAGAACTCCCATCTGTGCTGCACCCAATTAATGCCCATTTCCCACATCCAGCACACAGCAAACCTACCAAAATGAGATAGAATAAACTCACAAAATATTATATGTGCCTGCCTGCCTGCCTGCCTGTGCCTGCCTGTGTGTGTCTTTAACTGCTGCCCTGATCAAATTAATTGTGCCCCATAGGCTTTAGGCTGTCATTCCACTATCCCTGAAGCCCGCCCATCCCAGGGACCATCAACAAGATTATGGGACCATCATTCCAGTCACTGGGGACTGAATTCTTTTCCATTGCATCCAGAAGTTCTGTGCCTGGCCACATGCCATCCTGTCCCCCTCCCCAAAAGCCTACTCCTCTGCATCCACCCACAGATGCTTGCTGAAGCTGGCTGCTAAAACTAAAAGCCCCTCTGACCACCAGCGCCCGCCACCTCCTGCCCGCTGCCGAGGAGCCTGTCTCTCTTTCTCTCTGTCACACCCACCCACACAAACACCAGTCCTGCACCTCCTCGGGGCTTTCTGCTAGTTGAGACCCTGCTGTTAGCACCGCACATCTTTGGGTTACTACGCTACTTGAGGTGGCATGTGCTGCTGGAAAGGATTTAGAAGCTGTCTGAGATTCTTCCACCTGCCAGCCAGAACTTCAGCACATAGGGAGGGATAAAAGAGAGGACTAAAATGAAGCTCGTAACAATAAATTTGAAAACCTTACTTAAAACTATTTACAAATTCAATAAAGGAAAACAACAACAACAACAACAACAACAACAACATTTAATAAAACAAAAGCAAACATGTAAAGGAAACTTATAAACATAAACAACCTAAAAGTCAGTGTCTCTGCCACTGGGCATGTCCCCCCGTATTTGGGGGTAAGGCAACAGGCCTTGGAGCATCTCGCAGTTCAGAGGGCAAACGGCCACCATGGAGGGATCCACCACGCTGTTGTCCACCGCGTACTCCACCACCTCGGTTAGGTCATTATGCCACCTGGAAAGTGCCTGGTGGTAGAGCTGCACGCAGCATAGCTCAGCGGACAAATACTGGCTGTATGCCACCACTCGCTGCCGCTCTGCCTGCGCTGCCTGCATCTCCTCCACCAGGCACTTCTCGAGGTCGGCGGTGGAGCACTGGACCTCCTCAACGTTGCCCCGGGTGGAGCGACGCAATCTGTCCCGAAGGGCCTTGATGGTGGCATCCTCCGGGATCCCAGGGGTCTCCACGGTGAGGCTTGAGGCGGGGGGATGGGAAGGGCTTATATGCCTCCTTTTCCTGGATACCTTCCCCCCCTTTTGCAGGTTCTGCGGCTCCACGGGCGCAGCTGCAGTGGCGGAGTCCTCCTCGCCTGCCCGCCTCACCCACATGTCGTGGGTCCATTCTATGTGGCTGAGAAGCCCCGATCTTGTCCCCTCCCTCTGCCAGCGGAACACTTTTTTTTCAGATCTAGAAAGAACAGGAAAAGAAAGAAACATTAGAAGTGCCATATTGTGTCAGACCAATGGTCTGTCAAGCCCTGCCTACATTCTGTCTCCACGAGTGGATGGACTGGGTGACCATCCAATCTCTCTCTGCAGGGGACTTCCATTCCTAACAAGTCAGAGGGTAATTCATTCCCTGTTGTTCCAGTCCCCGTGACATACCTTGCATGTGGCGGTTCTGTCGCCCTTCAGGTAAAACCGCCAGACATCTGATGACTGGTGCTGAATGTCTGGGGGTGAAGATGGCGAGCTCTGCCTCAGGGTCTGGCGGCGATGAGTTGTCATCCTAGGCCTGGAAGCAGGGCTGGGCCCAGGGCCAGAAGAATCCGATTCCTCTCTGAAATGGGAACACATATGAACACCAAGTAAATATCATACATTTATGATGATGCCTTTAATCCTCCCTCCTTGTGGGTGCTCAGGACAGCAAGTAAAAAACCCCATGAAGCACATGCAAATCCTGCCCTCCCAGGGGTGCTAGGGGATGCTAGATATTGCAACTAGAAAGCCACCCCTGGCTGGCACGTGCAAATCCTGCCCTCCCAGGGGTGCTAGGGATGGCAACGGGAGATGTGACCCTGGCTGGAGGAATGAGACTGCCCTTATTTGGGGGTGCGTAGGGAATGGGATGGCAACAACTGGAGAGTGTTGACCCTTGATAGTCTGGCACATGTTTGGGTGGGGATGCTCATGCCTGACTGCTGGAAGAGTCCCCCACACTGCAGTACCCTCTCTCTCTGTGGCAGACATCCGCTTCCACCCGCTGTTGACCAACGTTTGTTCCTGAATTATGCCCAGCACCCATGCACCCACCCACATGCCAGTAAGCAGAGCTCACTCTAACTGATACAGCCTTTATTGTCTTAAAAGTAAAAAAAAGGTTTACAAACATGGCAGGAATGGCAGTAGATCCCACCGCTTCTTCCTCGTCCAGTGCCATGGGAGGTGTAGCATGGGCAGCGGCAGCCTCCACCAGTTCCTCCTCCTCCTCCACAGGCAAATGTGCCCCCAGCTGGAGGATGCAAGAAAGAGCAGCCTCCTTCATTTTTTTTTTCAAAAACCACACACAGCGCAAACCAACAGTCACCAACAACACACACCAACCCACCTACACACACAACACAGCCAAACCCAACACAATCACAGTCAAAACATATGGACCAAGCAGCCACCGACTCAAACACCCCCCCACTCGCCTCACACGCCTCACACACACACGAATTTCCGGTTTCCGGCGTGATTTCCAGCTTCCCGCACGCTTGCGATATTTTTTGGCCGAACGCCGAACGCAAACTCGGTGATCTGCCTGAACGGCGAATGGCCAAACGCGAACTCAGCGATCCACCCGAAGGCCGAACATGAACACACAACCCGAATGCAGCCGAACGGCTGAATGCAAACTCGGCGATCCACCCGAACGGCCGAACATGAACACACGGACAGAACACTGCCGAACCGAACGGCCGAACATGAACCGAGATCTGTTCGCCCATCCCTATTAGATAAAGGAATCAGCTTTTATAAGCAGTTGAATTATGCTATTTTGAAAAAATCTCCATATACATCCCTGGATGTAACTTCTTTGTCTCCCATTTTACGTGGATGAAAGTTGGCATGTCGATACCCGTTCCCATGATGAATATTGTTACCCAGATATTCTCCCAGGATTTAGCTCCACGTCAGGTATCCCCATAGGATAATTAGACAATTAGACAATAGACAATTATTATGACTAAAATACTGCAATTTATTGTGCCGCCAAACTGTCTTACACACTACTATAAAAGCACTATGGAAGCATGAAAAAAGGTTATTGATTACAAAATAAATATTCTTGGAGAATATATCTTGCCAAACAGATATTACAGGTCCCATAAAAGTTGCTCAGGGTCTGTGGGGTCCTGCTGAGGAAGATAAGATTTTAACTTGGTGCTGTGCTGGAGATTTGGTAAGAATGAAAGGAAAAATAGTCAAAATAAAAGATAGAAAAGATAAAGAAAAATATAAAACACAATTTGTCCAGAGGTTGAGGAATGGCCTCTCAACAGGCAAGGAGCATGAAAGCTCCAAAAAGGGAGGGGAGAGACAGTGAAGCACTTGGGGAACTCTGCCCACAAGTCTGAGCAAAAAAAATGAAAGGAAACAGTCCCATCTGAGACCAATACAGTGCTTCGCTAAAGAAAAATATAGTTGGCAAGTAGGGACATAAATTAGAGACAAGTAGGAATTTCCCTTTTCTTGGGAAAAAGATTAGAAAATCCCAACTGGGAATTAAAATAACTTTAAAAAGAATAAAGAAAATAAAAGAAAATAAAAGAGAAATTAAAACAAAAATATCTTGGAAATAGTGAAAAATGAGAAAATCAAATAAAAGAAATAAAATTTAAATTAAATGAAAAAGAAAAGTCAAAGCTTAAGAAGCTTAAAAATAAGTTTTAAAATGGATAAGAAAAGACTTAAGAAAAGACTTAGGAAAAAGACATAAAAAGTAAAGAATTAAAGCAAAGAAATTTTTTTAGTTCCTTCAGGCATATTGAGGCCTTTGCCTTTCAGCAAGTCTCCATTGCAAGAAAGAACTTCTATCCTTTGTCAACAATGGGTGAAAACAGACATGACGCTAACCACCCTTTAACCACCCTTTGGTGGTTATTTATGCATGTTACAGGGCTGTATTGGTGCCCTAAGCAGCCCTGAAACATGGGGTACTTTCAGACATGACACTAACCACCCTTTAACCACCCTTGGTAGTTATTTATGCATGTTGCAGGGCTGCATAGGGCACCAATACAGCCCTGCAACATGCATAAATAACCACCAAGGGTGGTTAAAGGGTGGTTAGCGTCATGTCTGAAAGTACCCTATGGGGTGATTTCAGACATTATGGGTGCCCAAATCACCACAGTGGATTCCCAGTGGTGGTGACCCGTCTAACCACCCCCCACGGTCAAGAAAGGCCCCATATAGACATGACGGGACCAGGACCATGGCAGGGAATCGGGCAGCCAGACCATGGCCTGGGGTTACGCAACAGACGTGACACCGTTCCCGGGCCATGGCCAAAACACCCCGAAGACTCCAGGGAGGGACAGGATACAGACATGGCCAGCTGAAAGCAAACGAAGTCAACAGCGCCTACAGGAAACACCCACACAAGGGAAATGGGAAGGGAGGGGGAAGAGGGAGAAGAGACGCCAAGGCAGCACACACAACAGGCACAGGGAATATGAAAGAGGTCACAGTGGAATACACAGCACAGACACACACCTGGGTGCACACACACCGCATGGGAAAGGAAGGGAAGGGGGGACACAGAGGGACAGACAGCACACACGGCACAACAGGCACAGGGGGGAAGGGGTGGGGACAGGGGGGAGGGTGGAACCGGCCCAGGTGCTAGGGCAGGACACAGGGAATAGCAACCAGACCCCCACAACAGCACAGGCTGCACGGGCACCCCCACAGCTACACTGCCAGTCCCAAAATGGGGGGACCCCACAGGGGCACAGCACAGGCACAGGGGGAGGCCACACGGTCCATGGAGTGGCCCGGGAATGGTCCAGGAGGCTGTCAGGGAGCCCATGCACCAGCCAAGGTGCGATGGATGGGACGGAGGCAAGCCGGGGCCAAAGAGTGAAGCAGCCCTTCCACAAGCCTGACCTCGCCCCCGGGAGGATGCCTGGAGGTGCAATCTGGGGGCCCCAGAACCCATCAGTCACAGAGGAACCCAAGGGGGGCGAGGGGCACGGGCACAGGAAGGATCGAGGCCGGACCAGGAAGGACAGCAGCATCTGGGGTGCCAGAAGCCACCTCAGTGTGCAGGAAACAGCCACAGGAGATGACAGTCACAGAGTGGAACACCAGTCGCAGAGGCAGACAGGGGGCCCCGCGGAGGGGGACAGAGCCCAAGGCAGGGGCAGCGGGACACCAATCACCAGCCAGCACAGCACCGAGCCAGGGACATCAAGGAGGGAGCGAGCAGTGACTCACGGCAGCGGGGAAGAGCCGGGAGCACACAGCTGGGCCAGCATTCAGGGCCCAGAAGAAAAGGGGGGCCTCACAGCCAGCTGCAGGGGGCCAGTAAGGGGCCCAGGGTCGGGTGGCCCACCAGGTGCATGAAGTGGGGTGACTGAAGCATGCCCCGATGGTACCGCAGCACAGACATGTGGTGGGCGACCAGGTAGTATGCCTTGAAGGGATCCTGAGTGGTGAGCCCCACATGCACATCGTATCAGGACCACACACCAGCCAACGCCAACACCTCCACTTCAGAGAGCTCTGACAAGCCATAGTCAGCAGGTGGGGGCTGCGAAAGGTGACCCAGATCCAACAATTGGTGATAGATCGCCCCACGGAACCGCTGGTAACCTCGGGCTGCGTGAACACAGCCAAAGAAGGACACAACCAAGGCAGAGCCCCCTTCCATCAGACAGGCCATGTAGACAGCCAGGCTCAACACAGAGAGGGCAGACACAGTCTCCTCCGCCGACCACCCCACATGTGAGCACCCAATCTCCGGAATGCGCCCGTCGGGAAAGGGACACAGGCCTAGCATCTCAGCATGAAGCCAGCAGTCGCTGGCGCTCGCCACATCGCTATAGTACCGCAGCCCGGAGCTCATACTCTTGTAGACACCTATGAGGCTGTCCGGGCAGCTCAAAAGCAATTGCACAGCCAGAGAATGCTGCAGGTCACACAGGGCCATGATTTCATGGAAGGTCCAGCTATGGGGGGCCCCAGGGGTGCTGCAGCCCAGGAGCCCTGGGGAAGAGCGGCCAGCCATAGTCCAGCAAGCAGCAGATACGAAGTACAAGTGAAGGAGGACCCCACAATCCCTGGAGGGATGGGAGGGGAAGTAGGGGAGCTCCAAGGTCAAGCAATAAGGGCACAGGCTGCAACCCTGTACGGATACGGAGTGAGGCATGGGGTGTGGACCAGGCACAGCTGCTGGAACAGAGAACACAGACAGAACAGTCTACACACTAAGTGGGACCCCGAGAAAAACAGGCAGCTGACACCAGGAGGTGGGGTGATGACAGCAGGAATGCAGCTGCTGCCTGCACACGCCCGGCCAAGGGCAGGACCAAGCACCATGCCCCCTTCAGGGAAGGCATGTGCATGCATTGGGCCACCCATGGCCTCCCCGCCCTGCTCACCCTTCAGGAGTTGGGCCTGCCAGTCTGGGGGCTGGTTAGGGTGACTTGGGGTCCCGAGCCCGGTTAGCAGGGTGCAACTGGGGGGCAGGGAAACACAGGTCCCAACCTACAACAGGTGTGGCCAAACCCACCCAGGACTCTGGTCACCATGGAGCTGGGCCAGTTGGGCACCTGCGGGATGCACCTAGTCATGTGCACGGAGTGGTACCACTCTTACACAGACCTCCTGTGCATCCAGACCACAGAGGTGCACCTGGTCACCCGGCTGCAC
This sequence comes from Sphenodon punctatus, assembly GCA_003113815.1. Classification (NCBI taxonomy): domain Eukaryota; kingdom Metazoa; phylum Chordata; class Lepidosauria; order Sphenodontia; family Sphenodontidae; genus Sphenodon; species Sphenodon punctatus. The sequence continues at coordinate 1,671,640 of QEPC01007587.1, forward strand.
GTGTGCATGGCCAGGAATGCTGCAAGGGCCCAGAGAGCCCACCACAGGCGCAGGCACTCCCTGGCCCACCTCAGGGCCCAGCAGGTGTCTGGGGCAGCCCGGCAGGCCCTCCTCCATGCCCGGGGGTGGGCTTCTGTGCTTCAAGAGGCGGCCGGCTGGATCCAGTGGTGGAGGGAGACCATGGGGCACGCTGCCCTGCTTGCAATGTCCATTGACCAGGGGGTATGGGTCATGGAGCGGGCACAGGGGTGGTGAGCCAGGGCACTAGCCCAATGGGATGAGGCCACCTGGAGAGTGCACTTTCGGATGGACGTGCACCTCCTCCTGCAACTTGCAGAGCTGTTAATACCCTGGCTGGAGAATCAGGCCACCCCCATGCGATCCCCCATACCCATAGTCCAGCAGGTAGCCATTGGGGTCTGGGCCCTTGCAACATCTGACTCTATATACCTATTCTCTCCCTATGCGCTCCTGAACCGAGGCCCATGAAGCTGACTCTACACACCGATGCACTCCCGACCCCAGACCAATGAACAGACACATGCAGGCAACTGTGGTGCCCGTGCATTTATTGTTTCACCCTTCTACAAGTGCTCCCACCACCTCGCCCACTCCCCACCTCCCAGTGATATCCCCCTCTCAGAATGCCCTCCCCCTTCCCACTGTCCCCCCCTTCCCCCATTCCCCCCTTCCCTTCCATCTCTGGGGCCGCCCTCACAGCTGCCCAATGGGCACTGTGGAGCTCTGGTAGCTTCCCTCCCCCCCGCTGTCTGTGTCCCCAACAGTGTCCTGGGAGGCCTTGGTGTCCTGATGGTCTAGCAGGGGTGGGAGGTTGGGCAGGCCCTGTGCCGGAGGGGACCCCCTGGTTGGCAGCTCCCTCCAGAGGCCTACAGGGACTGGTAGGGGGAAGCATGGCCCCAGTGAGCGCACCGGTGGCTGGGGCACTGGCAAAGGTGGTGGGGGCACCGAGCGGCCTGGTATCAAGGCTGGGGCAGGCAGGTTGCCTGGCAAGGCGGCTGCCATCACATAGGCACTCATAGAACCCGCGTGTAGGAGCAGCGAGGTCCCTATGTCATGTGAGTGGTCCATCTTTTCAGAGTGCTCCTTGACCATCCGGTCTATGGCCTGTTCCATCTGCCCTAACACCTCCACCTGCCTGCTGTGCTCCCAGTGCTCCTTTCTCAGTTTGAGGTGCACCTCCACCTGCAGCCTCCGGTCACTGGCCTCCACCTGCTGCACGGCCCTTTCAGTGGACGCCTCCATGCCGTCGGTGGCCTTGATCATTTGCTCTCCCTGCTCTGTGGTGGAGTGGACTATGTCCTCTGCCTGCTCCACCCTGTGGCACTGTATCCGTGCCCGGTGTTCCCTCATCCATTGGGCCAGGGGCACAGGTCCGCCTTGCTGGTCCGCGGCCGGTCGCCCTGTTTAGGTGCATGGTAGGGGATGAGGGTGCCTGGCCCTCTTCAGGAGGACGGCAAGGTGCCCCCCCCGATACTCTCTGTGGCCACCCCCAACCCAGAGTCTGGTTTCCCTGCCCCGGCTCCCCACCACCCCCCTTGTTGTGTTGCCTCACCTAGGGTCTCTGGTTGCTCCTGGGGCTGCTTGCCTCCATTCCCCTCTGCTGTTGCAGGTTCTGGGGCATGCCGTGACCTGTGCAGGAATGGGAATGGGTGCTGGAGGTCCATTGTCCATGTCCCCCGGTTGCCCCTGGGCCCCTTATTTGGGGTCTGGGGCATAGGGAGGTTGCTGAGGGTGGGCCTGTGGCCTGTGTGCCCCCTTCCCCCCCCTCGGGCCTTTTCCCTTGGTCCGTGTCCCATCCCATCCACCTACTTACCCTCTATGTTGGTCTCTGAACCCTCTGAGACTAGCCCTTCGGTGTGGCTAAGGTCCCCCTGTGCCCACTGGCTGATGGTGAACAGGGTGCTGGCCTAGGATCGTCCCACTACGGACATCGCCTGGGGACTCCAGGCGCTGGTGCGTGAGGGGGTCCTGCTGGTCCCTGAGGTCCTGGGGCATTCCTCTTGGGGGGAGCGGGGCTCCTGGAGCCTGTGTCTTCAATGGGGGTGGTGAGGGGAGGGGGTACCTTGGCCCATTCCCTGTCCTGGACCACAACACTCCCCACGAGATGCAGGGCAACTATGTACCCCTTCATGTGTAGGATGTGGTCCAAGGAATAATAGAAGGGAGCAGTTTGGGCTCCATGCCAGGACCACTGGTTGTTGTCTTTGATGGCCTTGTACCGCCTCTTCTGCTCCTTGAGCTTCAACCGGCACTGGGCCATTGTCCTGTGATGCCATGCCACCTCCATTTCCCGCATGATCTCCTTGAAGACATGTTTGTTGCAATGGTTGACCACCATCTGCAGCTGGTGGTCCAGGGTACCCCAGATCAGTATAAAGTCCTGGGTTTCCCTGTGCCCCCATTGCCCCCCTTGATGGTATGTCTGTCTCCCACAGGCACCCTCCTGGGCCATGGTCTTCCCTCTCCTCCTCCTCCTCCTGCTCCTGCTGCTCCACCTGACCTCCAGCCCTCTCCTCCAGGAGCTCGGGCTTCAGGGCCCATTTCTGTGTCTGCGGGTCGTAACAGGGATGGGTGGGGTGGTTACCGGGTTGCCACAGCCCTGAGTCCCCCCTACTTCCCCCCTATTTGCCCACCCACCCACCTTGGTGCCCCTGTGCTGCTGACCCCCCTTTGGTCCCCTTACCCATTTCCGGGGTGCCTTGTCCCCAAGTCTGTCACCAGGCACCGGTTCAGCCTGTCCCAGCTACTGCTGCTGCTTCTGTTGTCCCTCCATCGCCTCCAGGTGCAGCATGACCAGTTCCTCCTCCACCTGCACCTGCACCTGCACCTACACCACCACCTCCTCCTCCTTCTTCTTCTCCTCCTCCTCCTCATCCCTTGCTCTCTCTCCCATTGCTCTCCTCTCCCTTCTGCCTTGCTCCATCCCACCATGTCCCCCTGCCGCTGTGTGCCCTTTAAATCTCTCTCCCCAGCCTGTGTTGTTGCTCCTTGTCTGGCAGCAATGCTACATGCTTTGTCCCCAGCTGGGAATCGTTTTTCTTGATTCCGGCCAGTGGTTGTCATTCAGACGTTACTTTTTGTTGTTTCCTGGTGGGGATCGCTTTGAACACACTTTCAGAGATGGGCCGGGCCGGAGCTCCAGAAGCGTGGTTAATTTTGACCCCTGGTGGGGATTGACTGTGTTGAACATCTGGCGCCAACGAAACAGACGTTCAGGGTGCTTTGGCCCTGCTGCGGGATTGACCGTAGTTCACTGTGATATCGTAATGTCTGAAAATACCCATGCATAAATGACCATCAAGGGTGGTTAAAGGGTGGTTAGTGTCATGTCTGTTTTCACCCAATATCTTGCCAGTTTTATAGGGTTTCTGAAAGAGTGTTTTCAGACGTGATGGGGCAGCTTCGCTCCATCCTGAAAACAACCCAGAGATTCCCCACAGGGATCACCCAGGCACTGCAAACAGACGTGCTGGGGAGCCCGATGGGGAATCAAGGAGGGGACGGGGCCGCATGGCACAACGTGCAGCTGCATGGCCCCGCCCTCTCCATGCTGCCTCGCTGCCCGCCCTCTGGGGAGACAGGCGGGTGGTGAGGCCAATGCCACCATAGTGTCTGGCCAAGTTCACCATGGCCCAGAATTCCACCGGGGATTCCGGGCAGTGATAGCCGACCAAATGTTACTTTTGTTTATGCCTGCCTGGAATCACTTTCACCATGCTTCAGCTGATTTTCATGCCGGTAGCCTGGGAAGCGTGGTTGAAATTGACCCCATGTGGGTATTCAGTGTGGCGAAAATCTGGTGGCCGCCGAACAGACATGCAGGGCACAGTGACCACATGTAAGTATTCAGCGTGGTTCACTGTGATCTCGTCACGTCTGAAAATACCCAAAGTCTTGCAAGATGGCTGCCATGTGTTCCTCCAGTGAGTGGCAAACAGGTCAGGGTCCTCCAATAAAAATGAACTTTGCTTCTTGACAAGGGATGATGCTAAAGAAAGATGTTTTTGGTTTCTATGTCTCCAGTCTTCTTGACTAGTTTGACGTCACCCCTCCTTACTTCTATGAACCAAGACCATGGTAACCTTTTACCAGTCTTGATCTTTGTCCCACTTCAATAGAGTTGTTCAGTTTCACTGGAGCTCTATGAAACCCAATGGAGTCTATTAGCTTCACTGAAGCTTTATTAAATTCTATTAATTCTACATAATTCATATATGGTTTCTTTTCAGGAAGTTGTTGAAAATCAGAGGTTAGATCTGCCTTGGTTCTACCTAATTTAGAAAGGAAGTTTTAGAGCAACATTGATTTATAAAATTCTGAGTCATTAAGACATAGTTCAAAAGAACAATTACTTATTTACCTGAAGGGGGTATTTAGTTATAATTTGAAGCCAAACTTTAGGATGAAATAAAATTTAGTTTACTAATTAAATACATCACTCTCAATGTCTATAGTCTTCCTTATTTAGCTTAAAAATTAAACCTATTTCAGCATTAAGATATGATAGAAACAATAAAACACCTTCTTCCGCAGGGTGGTGGTGTTTCTCTACTATCAATATTACTGCCTAATTATAAACTGAAAACATGTTATGAGTAATGTAACTGTTTTGACCCAACATACAAAAAGACCTTGGGTTCCAAACAAACATGTTATCAGTGTTTCTTCAAATTCCTTTATACCAACTATCCTGAAAGTCAGACTAAACATCAAAATGCTTTCTAGGCCAAATTAAATCCCTATAGTCCTCATCTCCCCAATAAAACCAGACCCAAACTTAAAGAATGATATTGCTTATTTTGATACTCCCAACTAATATCAATGGAAACCCATCATATTTAAAATGTAGGCAATTCAAAGTTACTTTGTTAACAAAAAGTTAACAGAAGTTAAAATACAATGTCAATGGATTGTGAACAGATCAAAAGCCTATGCTGAAGAAAGATGAAGAAACTAACATAAGCAAGTTAAATTCCAACACATTCTAATCAAATGGCAAGTAAGCTATTAAACAGCAAGTACATATTATATCCAAACAGGAGAACAGATTCATTTTAGAAAAGCAGTGCTTAAGTTCTGACATACCACTAGGGGACCCCATTGTGATGTTATAATTAGAAGTAACTTCTAATCAACATCTAACAACTATATTGTTTGCTGTATTCCACACCTCCTAATATCATCAAAACAACTTAGCTAGAGCAAGGTCTTTCACGTAATCAAAACAAGATAACATTTAGTAAAATGTCAGTGTTTACTGCCAGTTGTACATGTCATAGGTCACAAGAAAGGAAAAGAACAGAAAGGAAAATGAATTCCATCGCCTATTCTGAAACATGAACACTTTAAATCTATGATGGATTTTATCCATAGTTAGTATGGAAAAGTAAATCTTAGACCTGAGTATACCCTATAAGGAATCCCTCTTTCTCAGTTGGGCACTTCCTGGGCACTCCATTTGATCCAGTATTGCTTTCAGAAAATACAACAAACAATATGTCTAAATTATGTCACCTGGTTTAAAGGCTATGGCTTCTTTTTCCATACCATTACCCACTTAATAAAACACCCACTATTTGGGGTCTAAAACCCCATATACATATATCCTCGCTCTCCCTCGCTTCTCCTGCTCGCCCAACCGCCTTCGTCCCTTCTCCCTCGCTGCCCCGCATGCCTGGAACTCCCTCCCTGCCGACGTCCGCCTCGCCTCCTCCCTCCGCTCCTTCAAATCCCTCCTCAAGACCCACCTTTCCATGCTGCCTTTCCCAATGCCCTCTAGTCTTTCCCCTTGCTCTTACTGTCGGCCCTCCTCTGCTGACTGCTGCTACCGACCACCTTGTAACCAAGCCAAGTACACGCGCCTGAGACTTCGCATCCGCCTGAATGTTTGTTTGTCTTCTCCCATGTCTCTCCCACTGTCCCCTCTCCTTGTCTCCCCCTCCTTGTCTTTTAGATTGTAAGCCACAGGTAGCGACCGCAGCTGATTATATGTTCTGTACAGCGCCAGGTTGTTACTGGTGCTTTATAAATGTTTAATAATAATAATAATAATCCTGAAAGTGAAAAGGTTAAAAGCATTGATAGAATTTAACATAGGAACCAAGAAAACAGGGTTTTCCAGGCATACAGCCAACAAATAGATAAGAAAAAATATGTTTAATAAACATCTTTCCGCACAGAATGAAAACTGACAATTTTAAACTGAATTGTCTTTTAGCAATTCAAAAGTTGAAATGGGCCTACTTTTCAGAATTTTTCAGGACTAAATTTCCTAGCTACAATATCTATGCCAACTTTCAGAAGGATTGGAGAAAGGGTCCTGGTGGTATACAATTAACTTATAAATGTATTATAAGTTAACATGTTTGTAGTCCAACCAGTGTACACAAAATTTGGCAGACCTGTATCTCACACTTTCAGGATCATCCCTGGAGAATATCAGAAAGATGTAATAAAGGGATCCAATTTTATATGCCTGCACAGCATATCTAGAGAATGAGTCTATGCTTGGGATTCTCTTAGGTGTCACTGTGGACAGTGGTATAAGATCGGTTTGTGATGCCAATTGGCGAGCACAAATGTCAAACAAATATCTTCATTCTGTGCTGTGACCACCTCAATTTTTCTCCCACACTTGTTACTGGGAAGTCAGAAGCATCTGTTTAGGAAAGAGCCAACAGAGATTCTCTTATGTCCTCCATCACAGTGCTACAGGACGTGATTGTGATGATATTTGGCCATCCTGAATGTGTAAATTATGTCTCATAGTTTCTGGGATGCTATCCCCAAATTCCCAGTTATGCCCCTTCTATTCCTGTCTCAAGGCCACCCCTTCTGCCCACCTCAATGCTACCACCCATTAGTCATGTAAAACTGGAAGCATTCAGTAATTGACCAGTGAATGTGTATGTCAGTCTGTTGGCTTTCTCCCCATCCTCCATCCTCCCTCCCCATGCCATGCCAGGGGCCTGCTTCTGAATGGCACTGCATGTGCTGCTATTTATCTGAATAATGGTCTTCAAGGAGACAACTTCAGTTGCTTATAAAATTGGGTCCCTTTATCAAATTGTCCTGTATTTTTGCAAAAATAATAGGGAAGCTGTGTGATAAAAGTCTGCAAAGTGTCTTGTAAGTAGGATAGAATATAAAATTGTTACAGCCAGAAATGCATTTTCAAGTTAATAGCTTATAACATCAGGACAGTGTATCCAATCTTTCTGAAATTTGTCAGGAGTGTTAATCTTGTGGAGCTACATAGTTTTTCCAGGTTTCATAAAAAGTGAATTAAAGATAAAAAATATGTAGCTAGAAATGTGTATGGAGCTTTTAATAAAATCACAACATTCAATTGCTTCTAAAATCGGTCCCCTTTATAAAATATTTTCAAAATATGGTTCACATAGTGCCCTCCATTGGGGGAAAAATCTCTCCAAGTTCCATCAGAATTAAATAATAAACACAACAGTTATAGCCAGAAATTCATTTTCAGTGTTTTCCAATTATTTCACAAACAAAAATTCATTTTCATTTTTGTTTTCATTATTATTATTTGTTATTTTTATTGTTATAATAACAAAAAAGAAAATCTAAATGTTCATTTCTGTTATGATAATAACAAAAATGAAATACAGACCCCTAATATTCAAAAAGCAGATTGTTTGGTCTCTCCTCTTGTAAGAGGGGACCTTCACATTTAAGTCAATTCAGGCATCTTTGGAAAAAGGTCAAGAATGCAAGGTGTAGCAGCCTAATGCAAGTGGGGCAAGGTTGCTCAACCTAATGTAGCATGCTGCCACTTGTGTGCCTGATTTGCATCGGACCTGCCCCGTGGTGAGGTTCGTCATGGGGATTTGAGTGCCATTCCTGTGCAGCCACATCGCTGTCTGCCCTGCTCTCCACACTGGACCTGCAGTGTGGTGCCTAAAATTACCCACCCTGGGGCACACAGGGATTGGTCTCAGGCAAGCTTGTGTGGCTGCACCTGAAGAAACCTCATTTTAGAACTAATCTTATGATTTTTTTTTCCCCTTAAGATCCATTCTAACTCTACAAAAAGAGAGAACTGTGAAGATTCTGTTGTTTTTAACACATTGGTTCCATATAGAGCTGGATGCTTATTTCAGCATTTCCAACTTGGTCCTTTGACATTTCTATGTCAGAACCATGCCCATAAATTTAGGCTCTCTTAAGATTAACTCTAATCTTTTGGTAGCACTCACAATACTTGCTGCGTGTGCACTAGGATGAGAAGGTAATAAAACATCATGTCAAAATGACCTAGCAATGTAGAAGGTATCCTTTTGCGATGTACACCGAGTTCCACTAACTACTAGCTAGCAGATGGCTTGAAAGGTAAGAGATCTCTAATAGGTCTCAAGGTATTGCCTAGCAATTAAAATGAGTTACCAAGGTTAAATAGCTGTTGCTGAATTCCTTTGACGTTGTTTATGCCAGCATATGAAGAAGCACTTCTCCAAGTGAGAAACATAAAGGAGAACACTGAGAAAAGGTTAGAAAGTTGTTTTGTTTTGGCCAATTCTGTTCTACATTGTGATGATAATGGTCAGGTACAAACTCTGCAACTCTCAATTTCCTAAAATACACTAATCAAACTGTAAAAATAGAAAAGTGACCAGTATTTAATTCCCTATCAGCAATCTTTCCTCAGGCATAATTCTCCTTGCTTGAAACAGGAAGGCCAACATGTTTTACCTTCTCAGTGGCAGCTGAAAGCATTTCTGGGATTTCTGGATCAGAAGACAATTGATTTTTTTGAATCATTTGCTATTTGCATTATCCCATGATTTGAAATAATAATGAAAGTGATTTTAAAAACTAGGGTGGCTTTCAAATCAAATGTATTGGCTGATCCAGTACTTCCTGAAAATGATACAAGTATTTCCACTCCCATCACCATTGCCAATGAAGCTGAGAGAAGAAGAAAAAGATTTAAGATACAAGAAAGAAAGAGTTAGGTAAATATTAGTAAAAAATCCCTACCTGTTAGAACAGTTCCACCGTAGTTCCTAGGGACTAGAGCTGAATTCAATAACCACAAAAAGAAACAGGTAAGCCCAACTAATTTCAGGTAACCAAATGAAATCAAATCCTTCGGGTACTTTTTGATCCCCAAACTATTTTTTGATTGGATAAGTGAAATATTGACAACTGGTATACCAAAATAACAACAACTAGTATTTTGAAATACTGATTTTTTTGTCCTGACTTTGTGGAGGGGGGGGGGGG
>QEPC01007587.1:1700011-1730030 GCA_003113815.1 Sphenodon punctatus
TGGCCAATCACAGACTGCGAAGCCAGTGGTCTGAGGTGAAAGGGGATGGTGATTGGACAGGCTGGCTGCTACTCCAAGCCTCTCCACCCCTGGTGCCTGGAAGTCTGCTCCTCAGCTGACTCCCCCTCCCTGTCACGTTTTTCCTTCCAGTGACACGTTTTTGCAACCTGAACTCACCCGAACATAATCCGAACTGACCGAACTTTTTGGTCATTTTGATGTTCGGAATTGAGTTCGGTTTGGTCAATTCGTCCGAACAGGCCGAGTTTGGGCCAAACTCCGAACTTCCGAACCGCGTTCACCCATCCCTAAAGTCTAGTGAATCAGAGAAGGTGAGCTTACAAATGTCACAGACACCCATGTCTGTACAACACTGTCGACACAATCCTCCATCCATTGAAGTCAGCGTCTCAGCTACCATTGACTATAATGGTGGAGGGCTGAGATCTATGTCTTTTCAAAACCTGCTGCCACCTGAAAAGACATTTTATTTAAAAACTATTCTGTTCATGAAAGAGTGCTGCCGCCCAACCCATTATTTTATTGTTTCTGTACAACAGCTGATCCCCTGTGTGACCCCATTTTGAATCTTAAATGTAATCTTGTGACCCCAGAAACAAATACAAACATGGAAAGTATATCAGATATCAGTCAAGATTATGGCTGTATCCATAGATAGAGTGACCACTTTGGGGGACTCCTGACCATGTGTGTGTGTGTGTGTGTGTGTGTGTGTGTTTGAGAGAGAGAGAATGAATATTGTCTTAGAACAGGTGACTGGACTAGCTGGCTATTGAAACCCCTTCCAACTCTACGATCCTATTATGGGATATGAAAAAGGAACAATTTATCTTTCTAAATCCAGATAATAAACTACTGTATATTAGCAAAGCTTAACTGAGGTGTCTGTTGAGTTCTAGTACTTGGGAATCTGACCCTCAGACTTTATCTATCCTAGTAATATATGTTGATAGAGTTTTTGCATCTGAGAATGGACTCAAATAATTAGTGCTGTCATATCCCTTTGATTGCCACATTCCCCTATAGATACCATAATATTGTTCATTAACTTCTGAGTAGATAGAATGGAGTCCAATAATTGGTCTGAAATGACAAATTGTGGGGAATGCTGTTTCTGCCAACATTTCTTTCATTTGTGCAACACAGGAACTTACCGGCTTTTCCACTGTTTTCTCCACTTGTCATTATTTTTCATTATTTGAAGAGAGCTGATATAGGACTGATCCTAAGCCCAATGTGCTCCCTGCGAACAGGCCTGGGGGCTGTTGAGGCACAAAAGTGCCAGCTATGTGCCAGGAAAGTGCTGGAAATTGTGATAAAATAGCCATAAAAGTGCTGTAAAACTATCATAAATGTCCTGAAAAGTGACAAAAATGATGAAAAATGCCAGAAGGTGACAAAATTGATGGGAAATGATGAAATATCACAGGTGTCAATATTGACAATGTTGGAAGCATGAAATCACCGGAGTCTGACGAAGTACTGATGAACACTCACAAGTGCTCCCGAAAGGTCAGTATTTCTCTGCGGTACAGGAGCACTTGCTCTTGTATCAGCCCTATAGTCTTCAGTAATATTTTAAATGACATCAGTTTCAACTTTTTCCATCCCTTTCCATCCTACTAGTGAAAGCTATGAGATTGAGGGTTTTTTCATTCGTGATGATAGCATGGATTTCCATGCTTTGCCACGTGTGGAAATCTTTGCTGTCTTCACGTCTGAAACAGCTGCCAGATATTGGCCTGTGCAGTAACATAGTCTGCAGCAGTGCTTAGCCTGGGCTCTGACTCTGGCCTATGACCAAGTCATACCCCAGGCTAAGTGTTACCGCAGCGCTGCTATGGTCGCTGAGACCAGGGTAAAGAGGGCCATCACGTTTGATAACCTGCTTACACTTACCCTGGTCCGGGTTCACGGTGCTTCTGAACAGTCATGGCAACCTCATAGTACATTGTGACCACCCATCAGGGAGAAAGGTGAGCCTCTGTAAGTAGCACAGGGACAGGGACATGCAGACACATGTCAGCGTGTCTCCCTTGCTTCTCCCAAGCCTGTCCATCATCACGCTTGTTTCGCAGCTGGGCCAAATCCTGCCCAGAGTGAGGGCTGTCACTCCATGCAGGATTAAAGCATGGCATTGCTCAGTGCCATCATGTTTGAAAACAACCAGAGTCTTAGGCGGTAGGAGGATATCAGCATTTCCACAAATAAATTGTGGATATTTGGAAATGGATGAAGTGGTCTCTTTATGAACAACTAGTCAAAAAGTGAAGATCAAAATAAATGACCAAGTTTAATTTGCTATGGTTACAAGTCATCGGGACTGATCCCAAGTCCTGCACACTCACAAACCATTTACACCCCCATTACAGGGACATTGTGACATGCACAAGTTGGACAGTATCCACACACGTAGTATATGCAGAGGGTGGGTTGGGAGGAGACAGGTTGGGATAGCAGCCATCAGTTTTATAGGAACAGTAGTAAATGAACAGCTCAATGGAGTTTGAATAAAAATGAAATTGGGAAGAGCTGGCTCATAATGGCTGTGTTTTTCTCTAGGTCATAGGTGGTCTTTTGTTTTCCTTAATGTCTTTCTCTTTAATAATATAATTCTCTCCCTTTTTATGATGGCAAAATCTTTCCTTAAAATATTTCCAAAAAGTGGAGAAAAAGCTTATTCTATATATTCTCTTCCTATGTTCCACGTGATAAAAAGACATTTAGATGAGATGCATTTAGTTAGTAAGAGCCTGTTTGCTCTCATCAATTGTTCCAGCTGTCACAACCCTCCTGTTATTCCCAATTGGTTCCTGTAGGAATATTTATAATTCTCCCTCTCCTCCTACAAAAAAGAGTCTTCAGCTAGACTTCAAGCAATATCTCCATTTCAGATTCATCCTTAGGAAATGAATTCTTCTATGTAACAAATACCCTTGATTCCTGAGAAATAAGGAGTGATGGAAGATTTAACACATGAGTTGCATTGACAATATGTAGAAGCAAAATAGTTTCCAAAATGGAAGTTTATAAAATGGTCCCAGAAGGCATCAATTATTTTTCTAGGTTTATTTGCATACACTTCCATATGTTGCTGTAGCAGGAGGAGCTAGAGAGTTTCAGCTGCACCTGTTCCAGGAGTCTGCTTGTGTTAGTAGGCTTGATTACCTGAAGCCCAGGTGTGGTAGGAATGTAGAGTCACGTGACCTGATAATTCTGGAATATAAAGCTGAGCCGAAGCCTAGACAGAAAGCTTACCAGAAAATAGGGATGGGCGAACAGATCGCGGTTCTTGTTTGGCTGTTCGGGTGGATCGCCGCATTTGTGTTCAGCCGTTCGGTTCAGCAGAGTTTGGGTCGTGTCTTCGTGTTCAGCTGTTCGGGTGGATCACCGTATTCACGTTCTGCTGTTTGGTTTGGGCGCGTTCAGGTCATGTGTTCGTGTTCGACCGTTCGCCGTTCGGGTGGATTGCCGAGTTCGCGTTTGACCTAAAATATTGCAAGCTCACGGGAAGCCAGAAATCACGCCGGAAACTGGAAATTTGTGTGTGTGTGAGGCGTGTGAGGCGAGAGGGTGTGTTGAGTCAGTGGCTGCTTGGTTCGTGTGTTTTGTCCGTGATTGTGTTGGGTTTGGCTGTGCTGTGTGTTTGGGTGGGTTGTTGTGTGTTGTGGGTGACTGTTGGTTTGTGCAGTGTGTGTGGTTCTTGAAGAAAAAAAAAAATGAAGAAGGCTACTCCTATTCGCATCCTCCGGATGGGGGCACATTTGCCGGTGTCCGAGGAGGAGGAGGAACCGGTGGAGGCCGCTGCCCCTGCTACGGCTCCCGTGGCACCGGTGGCACTGGCTTCCTCCTTGGATGAGGAGGAAGCAGTGGGTTCTACAGCCATTCCTGCCCGGTTTGTAAACCTTTCTAGATGCAATATCTAGCATTCCCTAGCACCCCTGGGAGGGCAGGATTTCCTGGATTTGCACGTGCTTTCCAGTTGCAATATCTAGCATCCCCTAGCACTCCTGGGCGGGCAGGATTTGCACGTGCCATCCAGGGGCGGCTTTCTAGTTGCAATATCTAGCATCCCCTAGCACCCCTGGGCGGGCAGGATTTGCACGTGCCAGCCAGGGGCGGCTTTCTAGTTGCAATATCTAGCATCCCCTAGCACCCCTGGGTGGGCAGGATTTGCACGTGCCAGCCAGGGGCGGCTTTCTAGTTGCAATATGTAGCATCCCCTAGCACCCCTGGGCGGGCAGGATTTGCACGTGCTTTCTAGTTGCAATATCTAGCATTCTCTAGCACGCTTGGGCGGGCAGGATTTGCACGTGTCAGCCAGGGGCGGCTTTCTAGTTGCAATATCTAGCATCCCCAGCACCCCTGGGTGGGCAGGATTTGCACGTGCTTTCTAGTTACAATATCTAGCATCCCCTAGCACCCCTGGGCAGGCAGGATTTGCACGTGCTTTATGGGTTTTTTTAGTTGCTGTCCCTAGCACCCACAAGGAGGGAGGATTAGAGGCATCATCATAAATGCATGATATTTACTTGGTGTTTTATGTGTTCCCATTTCAGAGAGGAATCAGATTCATCTGGCGCCGGGCCCAGCAGCCCTGCTTCCAGGCCCTGGATGAGGACTCGTCACCACAGGACCCCGAGGTGGAGCTCGCAATCTTCGCCCCCAGACATTCGGTGCCAGTCGTTGAATGTCTGGAGGTTTTACCTGAAGGGTGACAGAACCGCCACATGCAAGGTATGTCACGGGGACTGGAACAACAGGTCCTCTGACCTGTTAGGAATGGATGTCCCCTGCAGAGAGAGATAGGATGGCCACCCAGTCCACCCACTCGTTGAGACAGAATGCAGGCAGGGCTTGACAGACCATTAGTCTGACACAGTATGGCACTTCTAATGTTCCTTTCTTTTTCTGCTCTTTCTAGATCTGCAACCAAGTGTTCTGCTGCCAGAGGGAGGGGACAACATCGGGGATGCTCAGCCACATTGAGCGGACCCACGACACGCGGGTGAGGCGGGCAGACGAGGAGGACTCCACCCCTGCAGCTGCGCCCATTGAACCGCGGTGCCTGCAAAGGGGGGGAAGGTCTCCAGGAAAAGGAGGCATATAAGCCCTTCCCCTCCCCCTGCCTCAAGCCTCGCAGTGGAGACCCCCGGGATCCAGGAGGACGCCGCCATCAAGGCCTTTTGGGACAGGTTGCATCACTCTGCCCAGGGCCACGTGGAGGAGGTCCAGCGCTCCACCAATGACCTGGAGAAGTACCTGGTGGCAGAGATGAGGGCAGCACAGGAGGAGCAGCAGCGATTGATGGCATACGGCAAGTATGTGTCTGCCGAGCTGCGCCACATGCAGTTCTACCACCAGGCACTCTCCAGGTGGCATAATGACCTGACCGAGGTGTTCGAGTATGCGGTGGACAACAGGGTGGTGGACCGCTCCACGGTGTCTGCTTGCCCTCCGGACTGCGAGCCGCCCCAAGCCCTGTTGGCTTACCCCCAAATACGGGGGGACGACATGCCCAGTGGCAGAGACAATGACTCTTAGGTTGTTTATGTTTATAAGTTTCCTTTACATGTTTGCTTTTGTTTTGTTAAATGTCATTGCTGTTGTTGTTGTTTTGATTTCCTGTATTGAATTTGTAAATAGTTTTAAGTAAAGTGTGCAATTTTAATGTTACGAGCTTCATTTTAGTCCTCTCTTTTATCCCTCCCTATGTGCTGAAGTTCTGGCTGGCAGGTGGCAGAATCTCAGACAGCTACTAGATCCCTTTCAGCAGCACATGCCACCTCAAGTAGCATAGTAACCCAAAGATGTGCGGTGCCAGCAGCAGGGTCTCAACTAGTAGAAAGCCCCCAGGAGGTTCAGGGCTGTTGTTTGTGTGGGTGGGTGTGAAAGAGAGACATGCTCCTCGGCAGCGGGAAGGAGGCGGCGGGAGCTGGTGGTTGGAGGGGTTTTTAGTTTCAGCTGCCAGCTTCAGTCGGCATCCGTGGGTGGGTGGAGAGGAGTAGGCTTTTGGGGAGGGGGACAGGCTGGCATGCAGCCGGGCACCGGGCTTCTGGATGCAATGGAATGGAATGCAGCCCCAAGTGACTGGAATGATGGTCCCATAATCTTGTTGATGGTCCCTGGGATGGGCGGGCATTGACTCAGTTGCCAAATCCTGCTGCTTCTACCTCCACAACATTGCCAAGATCCTCCCTTTCTGTCTTTCTCCTCTACCAAAACTCTCATCAATGCCCTAGTCATCTCACGCCTCGACTATTGTAACTTCCTCCTTGCTGGCTTTCCCTGCTCTCACACTTCTTCCCTTATCTCTGTTCAAAACTCTGCTGCCAGGATCATCCACCTAGCACATCACTGTGACCATGTGCAGCCTCTCCTCTCCTCTCTCCACTGGCTCCCCTTCCTGAGCATATTCTTCACAAGCTCCTCATCTTCACTTACAAAGTCCTTCACAACCTCACTCCCCCCTACCTCTCTGCCCTGATCTCCCTCCAAACCCCTGTTTGAGCACTCCGCTCCTCTTCCATCCCTCCCTCGCTTTCCCACGCCTCCCCTGCTCCCTCAACCGCCTTTATCCCTTCTCCCTCGCTGCCCCACACTCCTGGAACTCCCTCCCTGCCCTCGTCTGTCTTGCCCCCACCCTCCACACCTTCAAGTCCCTCCTCAAAACCCATCTCTTCTGCTCCACCCTTCCTAACTCCTGCTAATCATCCCCACCCAGGATTATCACCCACCTGGTAACTGTAAACTCCCAGCTTACTGCAACCAAGCCAAGAACGTGTACCTGAGTTCCTGCATTCTCATGAATGTTTGCATCCCTTTTCTCTCCCTCTGTTCCCTCTTCCCCATCTCCCCTCCCCCTGTCTTTAGATTGTAAGCTCTCGGGCAGGGACCGTGTCGATCTTATTCTTTGTAAGGAATACATTATTGGTTCTATATAAATGCTTATAATAATAATAATAATAATAATAATAATAAAAAATAAATAAATAAATTAATACATATGGTGACATTTCTTGCAAGCAGCAATTTAGCTGCTCATTTCAGCCCTAATGTAGGGAGCCTCTTTGCCTTCCACCCTTCTGAAGCTTAAAATAGCACATGGGATGGCAATGTCCTACTTTCAGAAGGGTTGTGAACATTCATGATGCTGGACAGAACTAGAGCTAAAACCAGTAGTGAATTTATTATCCATGAGTAATATCTGAATTTTTGGGTAGCCCTTCGAGTACCTGCCCCTATATTCACAATGAAAATGAGTACTCGCCTACCTGTTTTGGATTTCAAATGGGTAAAAACAGGTATGTGTAAGTAAATGCCCACTAATTTTATAAACCAGCTGTTGGAGGGGGGCTTGGCCAAGCTGAGGGCAGCATAGAACACAGAACCCCTGGCACAGCTTTCCCAAAGCAAAGCAACTGAGCCACACCAGCATGGTCCTTTCAAAGCACTAACTGTTAACACTTTATATGACCAATATGCAATGCCCATCCTCATGACCAAAGTTGATAGAAGCCACTAGCAGTTCATCTGGTAGATTTCCTGACAGCTTTGGAACCGAAGTAAAAAAGCTGGGGTCTCAAGGTTCCAAAACTATGGAAACATCAGAGAATCCATCAACAAGGAAGCCCTTCTGTTTTTAATAATGGAGCTGTTCTTAGTTTCACAAGTGAGGATGCATCCTACATCCATTAGTGTCAATAGGAGCGGAAAGTTAATTTTGCTTAAAAAGGTAACAAGAAAGAAACAGAATGCAGGCTAGAATCCAAGACCCCTGCACAGTAAGCACAAAGCTTAGCTACCTGGTCACACCACAGCTAAACATATAACACCCTTACAAATACCTGTCTAGCTACTATAGAGTCCTTTGCCTACTGGTTGACTGAAGCACTCCCACTAACTAGGGGTGAGATTCTAGGGGAATTTTAAGATTTGGTTCTTTAGGAATTTTGGATCTCAATTTGGATTCAAATTCAGAATTTTTGTATGCAATTTTCCCATTGAAGAAAATGGGAACAAAACTCAGTGCAAAAAATCTGAATAAAAAGCATCAGTGTTAAAGATCTGAATCATCCGAAACTGAAAAAGATCTGAATTTTCAGATAGAACCGGATCAGCCATTTTCAGGTAGATTCAGTTTTATCCAAACCCAAAATTCCCATCCCTACTAGTAACTCTTTCTCCTATAGCTTTGCTAGCAGACTAAGGCACAGGAGACTGATAAGTCAAGGGTTCATATCTGCACTGTGTGATAAGCTGGAGATGTAATTTCTTGCATTTATACGTGTAGCCCAAGAGAGGGTTGGTGCAGAGGCCCCCTCTAGTGGTGTGAATGGAGATTAACCACTTCATGAGCCTGTTATTCTCAGAGCTGAGGGAGCCAGGTCTTTTGGCTTAGAGGATAGAGGCTCATGCAGATGGAGCTGAGGTCACCAGTTCTAAACCCCAACCCTGCCAGACCAGACAGGGTTACATAGCTTTAGTTTGGGAAAGAATAGACGAGGGTTTCCATCCTGTGTGGTGAATTATCTGACGCTTCTATGCAGTTTCTCTGTCTATAAGAGCCTTTTTATGTCCTTTTCATATCTCTACTGGATGAGCTATCAGACTACTACCAGCGTGCATCAACTTTGATCATGAGGATGGGCACTGTATAATGGTCGTATAAAGAGTTTACAGTTAGCACATTGGAAAAAGTCCTTCTCATGTGACACAGTTGCTGTGCATTGGGGCAGCTGTGCCAAGGGTCCTAAGTTCTGAGCTACCTTTTGCTTGCCCAAGTCCCTTTCTAACAGCTGGCTTATAAAATTAGTGGGCATTTGCACACGCGCGCACGCACACACAGTTTCCCCCTATTTTAAATCCAAAATGGATATTAATCAGATCCTATGCAGGTAGTGCCTATAACTCAGCCTGCAAATGGCAAATCGGGTAGTGCATACTCAAAGGATACACCCCTTTTTGGAGGGTGCTCGTTTCAGTTCTCAGAACCAAAGTTATCCTCTGAAGAGAATGGATACTACAAACAGGCAGATATCACTCCGGAGAGTGCTACCATCAGCTCCACCAACTGCTTCTGATCTGTCCAGGCACATTGCCTTTTGTAGACTGAGCTATTTTTTGGCTGTTAAAGGTACTGTTTCCCCGTCTCCCCCACAACTCTTTCCTTCTTTTTGATGGCTAGCAGGCATAGCTGCACAAATTAGGATCTGATCCAAAGCTTATGGAGGTCAATGAAAAAAATCCCCATTTTTGATGGATTCTGTTTTGGGATGTTAGGAATTGTCTTCAACAGGGATAGAAATAATAATAATAATAATAATAATAATAATAATAATAAAAAATTCTTATAAAAAGACACTATGGTTGCAGCCCTAAAGCCACTTGCTTTGGAGGAGTCACACTGAAGCCAAATAAGTGGTTTGATGACTGTGACCTAAATAGGACTAAAATTAGCACCATTAAGGATTTGTGAGCTTTCCGAGAGGACCTCATAAGTGTACCACTAAACCAGGGGTGGGGAACCTCAGGCCCAGGCACCAAATGCGGCCCTCGGCAAGTTTTTATGTGGCCCCTTTTCAGTGCCTGGATCTGGCCCCTGGATCTAGTCTCTACCCTCAAGCACTGAAAAACTGAGCTCATGATAATGG
The DNA here is from genome assembly GCA_003113815.1 of Sphenodon punctatus. Lineage (NCBI taxonomy): Eukaryota > Metazoa > Chordata > Lepidosauria > Sphenodontia > Sphenodontidae > Sphenodon > Sphenodon punctatus. The sequence continues at coordinate 1,709,686 of QEPC01007587.1, forward strand.
AAGAGAGAAAAGGGCATGCACACAAGGGTAGGGGACAGATCCATGACACAGATCCATGATCTGGGCCCTCCTTTTCTTGAATAAACCCATTAAGCACCCCTCCCCCAGCCTCTATGTGGTCCTTGGAGCTCATATTAATTTTCAATGTGACCCCCAGGACAGAAAAGTTTCCCCACCCGTGCACTAAATCTAAGGCCCTTTTCACACAGACACTCTAACACTGATAAAATGGCTGTTACATTTTATTATACATGTTGCAGGGCACCCATCGAGGACATCTGCAGCAAGTTGATTTTTCTGGATTTTGCATGTAGCACTCTGCAATTCTTTAAAAAAGGTGCAATACATTTAGCTATTCATATGTATGGCCTTTTTCATTTTTTAAAACCATGTTTGATGTGAAACGAGAATGATTTGGGAACAAATCCTCTTGACTTTCACATTTTCTTAGTCATAAAAGTAAAGCTCAACCAAGCATTATCAAACACTGCCTTGCATGCTCTACATTCAACTTGAGAAGTCATTATGATAAATCAGCTGAACTCAAGAACTCAAAACTTAAACTTAAAAAGAGCATTAGAGCTATTTCCAAAAGAGATGAAAAATGCCTTTGAATTAACCAGTCTGCGATGTTGTTGACTGAATTGTGTCTCGGTTTTGCCTTTTATTCTTTCCTTCTGGCCTTCCTCCTACTTTTTGAATGGACCTACACCATAAGGAAAATGCTGTGGGATGGGACTATTTTCATGACTTAAATTTGTATTGTGTTTATACGGAGTATAATTTCCTGGGAGCTGAATGACAGCCAGAAAACTTTCATTTGCTTTGAGAAATCAACTATCCTTTTCCTTCATTACAAATAGAATATATGGGGATTGGCATGAAATGCCCTTCCCCCGCTAATGCCTATGTGGAGGATGAGGCCTATCACCACCACCTAATGCCTGAAATGAAGCCACAGGGGACCTCTGTTATCTGAAGCAAGGGTGGGAAATTTGTAACTGAAATTGACAAGGGGTTAAGCTCCCTTGCAAAGAAGAAATGTGCTTGCAGGATTCCATCGCTAGGGTAGGATTTGTGTAGGAGGAGCTTGCCCGGGGCAGTGAAAGCTGCCAGTTTGCTGGGACAGCCAGCAAAGGAGAGGCAAAGCAGAAGGGAGCCTTGTCCGCTCTGTGTCAGAGCGGCTGTGCCATTCTTGCAACAGCGCTGAGGCAGCAAGAGTGGGAGCTGTCAGCAGTAGAGGCAAAGGAGTGGAGAAGGTCGGAAGGCCGCAAAGTGACTGGGAAGCATTCTGATTAGGGAGCAGGGGTGTGCACCAGGACGCCATGTCATTTTCATTTTTTGTTTTCGTTATTAAAATGTTTTCATTATCATTATTAACAACAATGTCATTGTCATTGTCATTATCGGTATTGGTATAGTTTCAAATGAAGATTTTATTTTTCGTATCGTTATCGTTATCGGTATCAATTCCTGTGCACAAATGAAGACCTTCTGATACCGGTAATGATCACCAAACCAGAAGTTATTTGATAGACAGTGCTTTGTCTGGTGTGGTGTCTGGTTGTCTGAGACCTGCCGCCTTGAGGGAGAAAAATCGGGTCTCCTCAGCTTGGGTGGCGAGCTGCCACCAGTGGCAGAAGTGGCAACGGGCTTGCCAACTCCCTAATGCGCAAGTCCATGCCCACAGCCTCTACCAGGGCCACCTGCCCCAGAGGCTGAACTACTCCATCCCTTTCTCATTGTACTACATAGGCTGTACATAAAAGTGCACACAAGTCAGATATGTACTATATGTATGTGATCTAATTATATATATAAAACCTAACCTAAACCTAACCTAGATTTATACAATATTCCTATCATATAATCCTAATATGTATAATAAAACAGACTGGCCTAAATACCTATATGACATCTAATCTGTCTCTATATGTACACAACTAATATATAGCTAAATCTAAGGGAGACGGGAAGGGAAAAGGAAATCTATTATCTAATCAATTATCTATATAACTATTCTAATCTAATCTATATGCCTAATATATATCTATATCTAATCTATACTACCTATGTAGAGGGGGGAAAGGGCAGGGAAAGGGAGAAGGTAAAATGTAGGTATGAGGAAGGAAAGGTATTGGTGGTAATACAATGAGGGCTAGGGAGGATTTTTTGTGCGCAAACACCACAGTTCTGTATGCAACCTGACAAGTAGAGCTCTCACAGAATGGAGAGAAAAAGCCTGGCCCTCCCATTATAAAGGGTTGCAGTACCCTCCCCCAGAGCCCCCCTGATTGGCTGTGGGAGGCAGAAGGCATTGAGCAATCAGAGTGCCATGAGACTGCTGGGGCCTGCTCATTGGCCAGTGATACATCCATCAGATACTGCTGAGCTGCTCGCCCCTCCCAACACAGGCACAGTTCAAGAGTTCAGCCTTCTTTAGGCCGCTGAGATGTTTGCTCCCTTCTCCCCCTCCACATTTTCCCTCTAAAACCCAACTGCCACAGCACTGATAATAACGACAACAATAACAACATTGTTGTTTTTGTTATCATTATTATCGGTTGTTGTTTTCGTTATTGCTCCCCCCTCTTCCTATTAATCTTTACGGCTCAGCTTGAGCTGGGTTGGAGCCACCATATTCTCCTCATGGGACTGGGTTTTGAAGCCAATTAGGGTCCTGGGTTCAGGCCATGTTCACAAGCAGGCCTGAGTATGGCCAAAGGGAAGTGAACTATGGGGGTGCCTACAGCCCCTCTGAGGGTCCTCAAAGGGAAGAGGTGTGGAACTCTCCCTGTGGCTGTGGTACTGGCTATTCCTCCTATGATCGTCAAGGGAATGGGTACTGTAATAACTGGGCCCAGGAGTGCAGCACTTGCTGTTCCTTCTCAGCCATCCAGGGCAGACGGAGAAGGCACCCATTGTGGTTTGGTCTGCAGGATTTGTCTTCCCTTCTGGAAGGAAGAAAACAATTACCTCCATCTGCACCTGCAGTGGTGAGGGGTGACCAGTTGGGGGTTGGGGGTCGGCTTGCTGGTGCTGGTGAAAATCAAGAAGATCCACAGGATCTGTTTCAGACCCTAAAGACATGCATAGATGGATGGGACACTATGTTCAGGAGATTGCTGGGGACACTATGTTCAGGAGATTGCATTCCACATCCCCCTGGTGTTTCAAATGGGGTTTGTGAGCCTGTTCCTGGTCCGCGTCACTCTGGTAATGCAGGAGCTGACCTGCAACAAAGGGGAAATAGTAAGCACACTCCAATGCTTTCTCAATCTAGGGAAGAACAGTGCCACAAGACTGAGGAGGAGGAGGACGTGGTTAATGTGGCATCTGATCCCATCCAAACCTTGTTCTGGTGGGTTAATGATATGGGACATCAGATTGCAAGGCTGGTGGATGTGCTCCAGGGCAAGCAACCTTCTAGGACAAGCATACCAGTTACAGTGGATCAGAGGTTGGGTGAGTTGACACCTTCCACAAGTGTTACTAACAGTAGTGGGTTGAACCAGCAGCAGGAACATAGTCAGGGCAGTCAAGCGGCTTAGCAGGGGACACCACTGCAGAGTCCAGCAACAAAGGACCCAGCTGGGTAGTTTGGGTCAGCAGCCAATGCAGGCTGTTGCTCCGGGACTTGTTAAGCAAATGCAACCTGGGGCTCAACTGCTGGTTCAGCAGGACCCCACATGATTGGTCTGGTTGAATAATGTCTGGAGACCTCAGGGATCAGTAGCAGGAGTTGGGAGCTGGTATAGTCCTAGTCAAGTGGGAGATGTTATTGATGGCATAGGCTCCACAGGTACTCCTGGGCCATCATTACCAAGTGTTGCTGGGATAGCGACCGGGCTTGTGCAGCCTACAATGACCCCTGTATCAGGGGCTAGCAGTGCGACTCCAACAGGAATATGTTGAAGTGTCTGCACCAATAGGTGTCCACCTGTTGCAGTCCACCCAGGAAAAATATGGTGAGGCAAGTACATAGATATCTTCTCCTTGCTTTTCATCAACCCTATCCCTGATCCCAATGTAAGGGTTGATTCAAGGGATATTGAACGGGTGAAGAAAGTGAAAGCTGATCATAATTGGGTTAAGTGGGAGTTGGCTTTCATTGTATATGCTGGTGTGGTTTTACAGACTTATCCTTCTAGAGCCAAGATGCTCTGGAAAAAAAATTGATTTCATGTGGAGAGCATATTTACATGGAGATAGTTTTGGTGGCTTCGTTATGCTAAGGCTTTCAGGAAAGGGCAGCCATCATGCCAGGTATCCAATGGGAAGTGCATGCACACAACTTAATGATTGGAGTCAGGGCCGGCCCCAGGCATATGCCACATTTGCAGCCGCACATGGCCCCACGGCTAGATGGGGCCCCGCAGTTGCCTGGCTGGGCAGCAGGCTGCAGTCAGCTTCTCCCCCAGTGAGTGATTCTTCCTCCCCTCCCTCGCTCCAGACCCCATCCCTCACCTGCCTCTGTCTCCTAGTAGTGCTGCAGCCAGCAGCAGCAGTAGCAGCGGTAACACTGGATCGGCTGGGAGATAAGGCTGTTTGTTTACAAACAGCTCCTCCCCAAGTGCTGATCAGAAGGTTGCTACCTTGTAAAGAAGGTTCTTCGAGATGACTCCCAACATTCTCACTACTGGGTTGTGCGCGCTCACCCTATTCAAATAATAGACCACGGGATGGTCTCGAGCTCCTCTAGTATAAAAAGCACTCTCCACCTCTGAATTACAGTTTCTTCCAACCCTTTCTAGAAATATAAGAAAAGAATTCCATGTGGGGCTGGAAGGGTGGGTGTTTGTGAGAATGTTCGGACCCATCTCAAAGAACCTTATTTGCAGGGTAGCAACCTTCTGTTCTTCTTTGAGTGGCTCCTCACATGATATTCTTACATGGCTCCGCCTGGTGGGGAGTCCGTGGGAGCGCAAGTGCATGGATGGGGCATGCACACAGCTGCACACACATCCCCACTCACTCACCACTCATCCACACCCACACCCACCGTTTCCCCTGGTTGCTCTGTGCATGGGGATGAGCGGGGGGGTGAGTGGGGATGCATGTTAGGTGAGTGTGCACGCACCCTCACTCACCATCGGTGCATGCACCACGTCATTCACACAGGGTTCCCCCACCCATGAACACACAGAAATCTGTGTGTTCATGGCTGGGAGGAGAGGCCTGTGTAAAAAGGGCCACATTCTCACAACTGTCTTACTTATACTATCTTAGGTAGGAATTTAGGATGTAATGCAATATCTATTCTGTCTTGGAAAATAAATCTGCAATTATGGTTCTGAGATTATTATGGCTGCTATTTCACTAACTCTTCTTAATGAAGTTATTGCTAACAGGAATACTGTCTTTAAACCCGCACCCCATAACCAGTTCATTTGCGCTCCCATATAATCAATTCACGCTTCCCCGTGGGCACAAATTAAATGGTTATGGGTGGGGGCAGCATGAATTGATTATATGTGGGCAGGGGCACAAATGAACTGGTTATGGGGTGGGGGCAGCATGAACTGATTATGGGGGCACAACTGAACTGGTTATATGTTTCTTTTCATGGCATAATACGCTTAATAAGCTAGCTGCATTTTGGGTGTCTTGTGTATGTGATAGCACCACCTCTGGACTGGTCACATCACATGCATCCACAAGGCACAGGCGGCACTGGCAGCAAGAAGCAACAGGCCCTGGGGACCAGACCTGCCAAGCTCACCCCCTCCTCCAGTAAGGCAGTGGATGCAGTCAGTCTCTCTGTGCCTGCGTCACTGCCCGCTTGGCTGCCCCTGCAGTGGAACCATTCCTGGGGAGTGGTGGTAGACACTTGACTGGGGAGGGGGGGAAGCATTAGGAGACCATGCTTCTCCATGGTTACTCAGAGGGGTGGAGAATGGGAATCCTTCCTGTCCAGAGGGAGTAAGTTTTATGTAAATGTATACATTTCCATAATTAAGTGGGGGGCTAATTATGCAAATTAGGCCCCACATCAAGACTTCGCACATGGCCTCACAAACCCTGGGGCTGGCCCTGGTTGGAGTGCATGCAGGAGAAGAATGTGGTTAGGCCAGACAGTAGACATGTCCTAGCTAAAGGGAACTGCCCTCCAACTGAGGCAGGTTGTTTTGAGTCTGTGAAGGATACGCAGGCTTTGGCATGTGGGGATTATAATGATGGGTCACGTTGTTTTTGTGCCAATTGTAAATTCAAGCATGCCTGCCTTCAATGTGGTGGGACCCACCCATTATAAAAATGCTTCAGGTATAAAGGCAGCATGTAAAAAGCTAAACATAATTTTGCCCCGAGTTAGCAAAAAGGTGTGGGAGGGAGTAATCTTTCCTCCGCAGGTTCTGGAAAGGGCAACAACATCAGTTAGATGGGAGGTGTTGCAGGAAATATTTGTGGATTATCCAGATGTTTAGATGTTTAGCTAGTTACAACATTGATGGTTTTTGTTATAGTTTTGAGGTACTGTTTATGGGGGTTAGAGTACATAGGTTAGTTCCAAATTTGAAATCTGATATTGATCTGGAGAGGTAGTTGAAGTTAAAATTAAGAAAGAAGTAGTTGAGGGCAGGGTAGCAGAACCATTTGAGGAGTCACCAATGGGTAAATTACGTGGTGTGTTTTCCCTCTTGGTGTCCTGAAGAAGTCTTTGTTTGTAGCCTTTGTTTGTACCCCTGGACATTTGGGGAACCCCAACTTAAGGCCATTGAGCTAATTCCCCCCTAAAGTTAAGGAACAGTAGATATTGGGTGACTCTGTCCCCAGTAGCTACGAGGGGAAGGGGGTTCCTAACAACACAAGCTTACTTTCCCTTCCCTCGCATTCGTTTGCGTTTTTCCCTTCATGTACTCCATCAGCCAGACCTTGGCTGTGTTTTAGTATTAGCTTGTATGTGTGTGTACCTTATTTGAGTCCTTTTTCTTTTACTGTATCACCCAATAAACCTTGTTTAGTTTTATTGGAGCATTTCTCTCTCTCTCTCTCTCGATCTCTCTCTCTCGATCTCTCTCGATCTCTCACTTCCCCTTGCTGAGCCAACACTGGAACACCCCAGCCACCTTTTCTCCTAAATCCCCGCAAGCCGCTTGTGTTTTCCCCGCTTGTGGGGAGGGTACATAAACTGCCTGTAGCACGTACTGTCCTCAGCTTGATCTCTTGAACATGAAGGGACTCCCGATTTTGGCTAAATTTGACTAATTCCCCTAAATTTAAAGATAGAGCAGATATTGGGGAACCAACCCCCCAATAATCTCACGTGGCAGGGGGTCTCTGCCTATGCGGCCTCCGTGCCTGGGGGGTGGGGGAGTTTAGGTGCGGAGTTGGGAACCTAGCAGGGGGTCAGGCAGGGTTTGCTTACTGTCTGGGGGTCTGTCTTGGGGGTGTCTTGACACCCACACACACACTCCACACTGCCTCTGGGTCACTTCCTGGCATGCACAAAGCATGAGCAAAAGCAGAGCTTGAGATGGTGTCCACAGGTGCTGAGCCTATGCAGAAGAGATGCTCGGCCCTACAGACTCCATCTTTGAAAGGGGCGCCCACAGTGCTCTGCGCATGCTCAAGCTCTCTATTTTTATTTTTGTAAAAAAAGAAGAGCCCGGGAAGCGGGCCAGAGGCGGCGCAGAGCAGAATGGGGGTTCAGGACCCTCCCCCCCTGGAACAGACCCCCGGATGGTAAGTAAACCCTGCCTGACCCCCCGCTAGGCCCCCAACTTCGCACCCAAACTTTTCCTCCCCCCCCAGGCAGGGAGGCTGCATGTGAGCTGGAGATGCTAAGGGGACTTGTTTCCCCCCTGCTCAACTCCGGGACCCCCACCGGCCTCCCCACCTGTGACTACAACCCCTGCCCACACCCATCAAATTCCCACTGGCTCTTGGCAAGAAAGGTTTTTGTTTTTTTCTTGGTTTGACTCTTCTCGAGGCGAGTCGGAAACACACACCCTTCTTGCCAAGAACTAGCCAGAATATCGAGGTGAGTTTCAGCCCTACCGGAGATGCATGCCTGTACAAAAGGTTATGTTGCATGAGTTTCAATTACTTTTGGGCAGCCTCAATTTTGCTTGCAGGGTAGTTGCCATTAGGAGAACTTTTTTATCCAGACTTTATGCAAAGACAGCGGGAGTGTTCCCTCCCCATCATCACATTAGGGTAACAAAAGATATGAGGGAGGATCTATGTAGGATCGTTTTCTTAGAGAATATAAAGGTGTGAGCATGTGGAGTGAGAGTCTGTTGCTTGAGGCCAAGCTACAAAAGCATTCTACAAGTGCAAGTTACAAGTGCATGAGTCGGGGCTATATTTGCTGACCTTGTTCCAGCTGGATACTCTGTACAGCAACAGCCCCAGTCAGAGGGATGGGGAGGCGGTGTAGCCATTGTTTTCAAAGATACTTGGACTGTGCGGGGGTATCCTGTACAGACCATCTTGGGCATGGAGGGGGTCCACCTTGTGATTGATTTGGCAGGAGACAGATTAGGGCTGCTTTTGGTATACCGTACACCTACCTGTACCACAGCATCCATACACAGTCTAGCAGACATGGTAGTGGAAGTGGTCTTTAAATCCCCAAAGACTTTGGTCCTGGGGGATTTAATATCCACACCGATGTTGGGTTGGGGGGAGCAGAGCATGAGTTCATTGATGCCATGACAACCATGGGACTGTCTCAGAGGTTTAAGGGCCCAACACATGAGGTGGGACATACCCTTGACCTGATGTTCTGCACCCGTCTTGAGGCAGGGGATCCGGTGGTGGGGGATGTAATGATTTTACCCCTGTCATGGACAGATCATTACCTCCTCCGGTCCAGTCTTCTGGCGCATGTCTGCCCCCGGAAGGGTGCAGGACCAATTCGTTGGGTCCACACCCAGAGACTTATGGAACTAGAGAGGTTCCAGAATGCTCATGAGGAAATGTCTTCTGATCTTGATGATTGTTCACTAGAGACCTCATTGCCTTCTGGGACAGCTTGTTGGCAGAGGCTATCGATCAAATGATTCCCAAGCATTCGCTTCCAGAAAGCCAATTATGGGGGTCACCGTGGTTCACAGAGGACCTCCGTTGAATGAAGCAGGCTAGACAGCAGTTGGAGCAACGGTGGCATCGAACTCATGCTGAAACTGACCAATTGCAGCATAAAGCCAGTTTAAGAGCATATGTTGTTGCAATACGGGCAGCAAAGAAGGAGTTCTTTTCTACCCTTATTGCATCTGAGTAGTCATGTCCAGCGGTGCTTTTCTGGGTGGTGCAGAGGCTGGTCAGTCCAGCCTCTCTCCGCCTGGAACTGGAATTTTCCAGTGCCTGCTGTGACATGTTTGCTGACTTTTTCACAGATAAAATTCCTCAGATTCACCACGATCTCAATGCTGCATTAATGACAGTGGATGAATCAGAGGTACAGGAAGCCCCGTCCTGTCGGTAGTTGTGGGATCAGTTTCAGTGGGTATCACCCACTGACATGGCGGATGTTCTTGGGACAGTCCGGGCCACCTGTTGTGAATTAGATCCATGCCTGACTGGTGAAGGCCAGCCGGGAGACATTAGGGCCATTGCTGGTGGGGGTGATCAGTAACTCATTTATGGAAGGAAGGGTGCTGAACAGTCTTAAAGAGGCGGTGGTAGAGCCTCTACTCAAAAAACCATCTTTGAGCATTGACTTCCTGACCAGCTATCAGCCAGTCTCTAACCTTCCCTTTTTAGGGAAGGTTATTGAATGGGTGGTGGCCCTCCCTGGGTTTGGCACGGAGACTGCACTTGTGGCCTTGGTTGATGATCTATGCTGTGAATTAGATCAGGGCAGATTCACAATTTTGATCTCACTGGATCTGTCAGTGGTGTTTGATACTGTTGATCACGAGTTGTTGGTGATGAGGTTTTGGGACCAGGTCGGGGTGAGTGGAATTGTTCTTGAATGGTTCCCCTCATTCCTGGCAGGGAGAACTCAGTGGGTGGTTCTTGAGGAATGTACATCATCTCCCCAGAATCTCATGTATGGAGTCCCGCAGGGCTGTATTTTGTCCCTTCTCTTGTTCAACGTGTATATGCAGTCTTTAGCTGAAGTCATGAGAGAGTTCGGCGTACGATGTCATCAGTACACCAATGATACACAGCTTTACATCTCATTTTTTAATAACTCAGGACCAGCAGTCTCGCTGCTTACCCGGTGCTTGGCAGTTGTGGTTGACTGGATGAGGGCGAGCCATCTGAAGCTGAATCCTGACAAGATGGTGATGTTGGTGGCTAGGGCTAAGGGGGTGGTGGCTCCCATCATTGATGGGGTCTGCCCCCCTTTGGTATCCCAGGTTCAGAGTCTGGGGGTGCTCCTTGACCCACAGCTTCACCTTAATTGTCAGGTGGAGGCTGTGGCGAAGGGAGCATTTCGCCAACTACATCTGGTGTGATGACTTCGGCCATATGTCTCACACTCAGATCTGGCTACCATCATCCATGCTTTTGTTACCTCTCAACTGCACTACTGCAATGCGCTCTACATGGGGCTGCCCCTGAAGATGGTCTCCAGGTTGCAGGAAGTGCATAATGCAACGGCCAATCTCCTGACGAGGATGGGCCAACGTGAGCACATTACACCTGTGCTCCATAATCTGCACTGGCTGCCTATTGTCTTCTGGGCCCAATTCAAGGTGCTGGTTATGACCTATAAAGCCCTAAACAGTTTGGGCCCTGTTTACCTGCAAGACCGCCTCAGACCTCAGGTTGTCTCATGGCTTCTGTGGTTGGCTGGGGGCGCCCAGCTTGAAGTCCCCCGGGTACCCCGGGTGGCGATGATGGAAAGGACATTCTCGGTGGCCGCACCTTGGCTGTAGAATTCCCTCCATTGGAGGCCCATTTATCCCCAGACCTTCCCTTTTTCCATAGGTGTTTTAAGACATGGCTGTTCTGCCGGGCCTTCAGGGAGGGGGGGCGGTATTCTTATTTGAAAACATCATGTCCATTTTATATTTTTATATTTGTAATATTTTATCGCTGTTGTTTTATAACTGTGTTGTACGTCGCTCCGAGCTGCCATTACTCAGGAGGGAGCGGGTTACAAATGCACATAATAAATAAACAAATTCAGATGTGGCCGGTGGTATTGGCTTGGGAATTTATTTTAGTGGTAGCTGGTGTGCTGAACGTTGGCCACCAGAGTGGCTGGCTTCAGAGATGTCTCAGGATTTAACATTATTCCCCACTGAAATTATTCCCTATTGTGACACCAGTGCATATTTGGACCAACGTTTTTGGGGATAAGAGGGTGTTATTCTAGTGTGACAACATGGCGGTCATCCTCATTATTAACTCTCTATCATCAAGATCAGAAAGGGTGATGAAACTAATCCAGTTTTTTGTTTTGGCCTGCTTAAAGCATAATATTATGTTTTTAGCAAGACATGTTCCAGGCTTTGATAATAACATTGTTGATGCCCTTTCTAGGTTTCCGATGCAAAGCTTCTTGCCCCTTTAGCTTGGTGAATGCAGGAGTTTGTTTCTCCATAAATCCTTGGGTCACAGAATTGTATTGAACAGCCCATGGTTCTGTTGTCCCTTCTACATGGGGGTGGGGGAGCTATGAGCATGCATATAGGGAATTTCATGAGTTTAGTAGAAGCAACGGGTGGGTCATGGTGTTTTCTATTCCCTTGCTATATATTATTCAGTTTGGTCTTTATTTGCATGAAAAGGGGTTGGAAGCAAGTGCTATTGCAGGCAAGTGGATGGATTTATCCTTCACGTCCTGGGTAGAAGGTTTTAAGGATTTGACTCAATCACCACTTTTAGGTGCAATGTTAGAATCTTGGAGGTGCCAGGAGGTACATTTGCATGTCTGCAGGACTCCTTTATCACCACAATTGCTTGCAGACATGGGACATGTTGGCGGGGGTGTGTGTTCTTCTTTAAGGGAGGTGGTTTTATTTAATGCTGTGTTTAACTTTGCATTCTTTGGGCTGTTCAGAATAGGCGAGTTAGTGGTTAATTCTCTCTTAGACCACTTGGGACAAGTTTTGAGTGTTGGGGATTTAACATTGGGTGATTCTTCAGTTAGATTTAAACTTAGATGGATCAAGGCAGACCAAAAAGGCAGAGGTAAATTTGGTAGATTCCATAAGTCAAGTGAGAGTTTGGTTTGTCCAGTTTTGGTGTTACAATCTTACATGACAATTTGACCACAGATTGGAGGACTGCTTTTTGTACATTATTCTGGTTTGCCATTAACCAGGAATCAGTTTGTAGTTATTATGATGAAATGTTTGTCTAAACTGGGGCTTCCAGCTCACCTATTTGGTTCCCACTCATTCTGGATAAGGGCAGTGTCATCTGCCACTGTTGCAGATTTTGGGGATGGGTATAGTCAGGCGGTAGGTAGGTGGTTCTCTATGGCATTTTGTTCATACGTGCACCGTCCTCCAGTATTGCATGTCTCATTTTGAGTGGATGGGCCCATGTAGAAGGGAGTATGTTTAATCATTATGGTTGTTTAACTTGTTTTTTGTAGGGATGGGCGAACAGAACCGAGTTTGGAAATTCGGTCCGGTTCAGAAGTTCAGTTCGGTCGACTGAAGTATTCGAGTTTGGTCCAAACTCCAAACTTCCGAACAGAGTTCAGAAATTCAAACCTCATTGAACAAAATGAAATATTATCTTATAAGGATGGGCGAACAGAACCGAGTTTGGAAATTTGGTTCGGTCAACCGAACTGGTCGAGTTTGGTCTGAACTCCGAACTTCCGAACCGCGTTTGCCCATCCCTAGTTTTTTTCTGTTATTTCAGGGAATGGCAGGGCTGTGCAACGAAAGTTAGTTTGGATCCTCAGCCACAGTTTTATCTACTGGGCAGGTGTCATGGCCAAGTGCACCAGTTGGAAATGACAACTTGGTTTGAGTTCCAAAGCGGTATTGTTTTGGCAGGGGAAAAGTGGGATGTTATAGGCCCAGATGATGCCCTTGATTTTGGGATTGAAGGGTCGTTCTGTTGTTGTTATTCATTTGGGTGGGAATGATTTTTGTCATGGTTCTGGTCTTCACTTATTTATCATGATTAGGCAAGACTGGAAGTGACTGAGGGAGTTTTTCCCTTGGACCAAGTTAGTTTTTACTTCACTTATGCAAAGGAGGGTTTGGAGTAAGTTGAGGAATCCCAAAGGTGTTGATAGAACAAGAACGAGGGTAAATCGGGAGGTGAGACAATTCATTGATATGTGGGAAGGAAACTGGCTAGAACATTCAGCCATTAATTGGAGGAAGACAGAACTATATTGGGTGGATGGTGTCCATTTATCACAGATGGGTATGGATCTCTATTTGAGTGGTTTACAGGAATTGTAAAAAAAAATATTTTTATTTTATTTACAAAACATTTATATCCCACACTCTCCTGCAACTCGGCAGCTCAGGGTGGTGAACAACATAAAAACATGACAATAAAATCATCTAATTACAATATAAAATATATAAAATTGACACAAAATAGGGGTTAAAAGATAAAATAAAATCCCCTCCCCACTCTCACCACCCCCTCACCGAAGGCCAGGTGGAACAACCAAGTCTTACAACATCTGCAGAAAGAGGGGAGGTTAGGGGACAGATGGGCCTCCAATGGGAGAAAGTTCCACAGCCGAGGTGAAGCCACCAAGAATGCCCTCCCCTCCATCGCCACCCGGCATACCCCAGGGACTTTGAGTTGGGTGCCCCCAGATGACCGCAAGGGCCATGAAATGACCCAGGTTTGAGGTGGTCTCGCAGGTAACCAGAACCCAAGTGGTTTAGGACTTTATAAGTCATAACCAACAACTTGAATTGGGCCTGGAAGACAATAGGAAGCCAATGCAGAGTCCGGAGCACTGGTGTAATGTGCTCACGGCGACCCCTCCATGTTAAGAGGTGGGGTGCCACATTCTGCACCAGTTGCAGCCTCTGGACCATCGCCAAGGTTAGCCCCACATAAAGTGCGTTGCAGTAGTCCAGTTGAGAGGTAATGAAAGCATGCATGACGGTGGCCAGATCTGAGTCCAAAATGTACGGATGCAGCTGTCACACCAGATGTAGATGGTGGAATGATCCTCTTGCCACAGCCTCCACCTGACAGTCCAGGTCAGGTGGAGGCTGACCGTAGTCTAGGTCAGACCCTAGACTACGGACCTGAGTAGTCAGTGGGGGGCAGACCCCATCAATAATAGGAGCCACCACCCTCCTCGCCCTACCCACCAACATCACCTCTGTCTTGTCGTGATTCAGCATCAGATGGCTTGCCCTCATCCAGTCCCCCGCAGCTGCCAAGCTTTGGGTAAGCACCAAGACTGTCCGGCCTGGGTCTCAAGAAAACGAGAGTTAGAGTTGTGTATCATCAGCATACTGATGACATCGTATGCCGAACCCTCTCTTGACCTCACCCAATGGTTGCATATACACATTGAACAGAAGAGGGGACAAAATAGAACCCTACGGGATTACACACATGAGATTCTGGGGAGATGATGTACATTCCCCAAGAACCACTCACTGAGTTCTCCCTGCCAGGAATGAGTGGAACCATTCAAGAAAAATTCCACTCACCCCAGCCTGGTCCCTCAACCTCGCCACCACCATCTTGTGATCAACGGTATCAAATGCTGCCGACAGATCCAGTAAGATCAGAATTGAGGATCTGCCCTGATCCAATTCACGGTGCAGGTCATTGACCAAGGCCACAAGTGCAGTCTCCGTGCCAAACCTGGGGTGAAAACCAGACTGCGAGGGATCAAGAAAACCAACCTGGTCCAAATGCTCCTTTAACTGCCGGACCACCACCTGCTCAATAACCTTCCCTAAAAAGGGATGGTTAGAGACTGGTCTATAGCTGGCTAGGGAGTTAACGTCCAAAGATGGCTTTTTGAGCAGAGGCTGCACCACCACCTCTTTGGGATGGCTCAGCACCCTGCCCTCCCTAAGGGAGGCATTGACCACCACCGCCAGCAACGGCCCTAACATCTCCCAGATGACCTTCATCACCAGGATGGGCATGGATCTAATTCACAACAGGTGGTCCTAACAGTCCCATGGACATCTGCCGCATCAGCGGATGACACCCACTGAAATTGATCCCACAAAAACAGACATGATGGGGTTTCCTGTACCTGTGATACATCCACTGCCGTAAATGCAGCATCGAGATTGTGGTGAATCTGGGCACCACACAAAAAATCAGCAAACATTTCACAGCAGACACTGGAAAATTCCAGTTCCAGGCAGAGAGAGGCTGGACTTACCAGTCTATGTACCACCCGGAAAAGTTCAACTGGACATGATTTTGCAGTCGCAATGAGGGCAGCAAAGAACTCCTTCTTTGCTGCCCGCACTGCAACAGCATAAGCTCTTAAACTGGCTTTTTGCTCCAATTGGTCAGCTTCAGCACAAGTTCGGCACTACCGTCGCTCAAACCGCCGTCCAACCCTGTCCATCCTGCTTCATCTGGCGCAGGTCCTCCATAAACCACAGCGATCCCCACTGTCAGCTCTCCAGAAGCGGACGCTTGGGAGCTGTTCGGTCGATCACCTCAGCCAACAAGATGTCCTAGAAGGCAATGAGGTCATCAAGTGAATGATCATCAAGATCGGAAGGTATTTCCCCCAGAGCATTCCGGAACCTCTCTGGTTCCATAAGTCTCCGGGGGCGAACCCAACAAACTGGCTCTGCACTTCTCCAGGGGCTGACAAGCACCAGGAGATTGGTCTGAAGGAGGTAACTATCCCATTACCTCCTTCAGGGTAAAGCTGTTACATCCCCCACCACTGGATCCCCCGACTCAAGGCCGGTGCACAACTACAGGTCAAGGGTATGTCCCCCCTCATGGGTTGGGCCCATAACCCTCTGAGACAGTCCCATGGTTGTCATGGCATCCATGAACTCACGCTCTGCTCCCCCTAAATTGGCCCTGGCGTGGATATTGAAATCCCCCAAGACCAAAGTCTTTGGGGATCGCAAGACCACCTCCGATACCAATTCTGTTAGAGCGTGTAGGGATGCTGCAGTACAGGTATGTGTGTGGTATACAAAAAGCAGCCCTAATCTGTCTCCCACCAAATCGATCATGAGGTGGACCCCCTCCATGCCCGAGATGGTCTACATAGGATACCACCTCACAGACCAAGTATTCTTAAAAACAACAGCTACACCATGTCCCCAACCCTCTGATCTAGGCTGGTGTTGCACAGAGTACCCGACTGGAACAAGGTCAGTCAATATTGACCCTGACTCATTGTCCAGCCAGGTCTCTGTATTACATACGAGGTCAACCGACTGATCCAGGATAAATTCCTGGATTTTGTTGATTTATTACCAACCGACCTCGCATTTAACAGCAACAGCTCTAGGCCAGGGACTCCTCCAATCCTGATCCCTGTATCACCTGCCTGGGGGACCTATGCAGGGAACAGGAACTAAAAGTCTGCTCCTACTTATAGTTGGTCTCTGTCTCCCAAAGAGACCATAATTACCCCAGCCCATCATGACCCTAATGGCTGTGGATACCCTCCTGTCCCCCTCCCTCCCCCCAGTGGCCATCCTGCCGGACCCCCGAGGACACACCCTCCCCCCCAGCCTCTTTCCCCCCTCCCCTGATCCTCCCCTCTCACTGGGAGACCAGAAACCCCACCCTTGTTTGGTGAGACCCTTCCTCTCTCACCAGGGGGCCGTACCCAATCCTCCCCATCCCAGTCCCCTCCCCACCCCCACATATGCAGAGGGGAGACTTTGGCCCTTTTACACAGACGCTCTAACACCCATAAAATGGGTGTTACATTTTATTATAAATGTTGAAGGGCACCACTGCAGCCAGCCAATCACCATGGGCCCTGTGCACACATGATACCTCCACCCAGTTCCTCTGGGTAGAGATGGGTGTTGGCCGGTGGGTGGGGAGCATTTCCCTGGGTGGAGATGGGTGGGAGCGTCTGTGTAAATGCCACTTTTGGTGGGTGTTGGTGAGTGTTTTCTCCCAGCCAACACCCATCTCCACCCACACCCACCCATTGAGCAACCAGCAGTGGTGACCATAGCAGGAGTGTGCAACGAAGAGCAGCGGCAGCAAGCGGCGATTTGAGGATGGAGCCACGGGGAAGCAGGTAGGGCCTTCCGGGGGGGGGCTGGGGGAGCCTGGGGCCTGCCTCTTGGGGGGCTGGGGATTAGGCCATCTGGGACAGGGCCTGCCTCTTGGGGGGTCAGGGGCTGAACTGCCAGGGCTGGGGCCTGCCTCTTGGGGGGTCAGGGGCCAGGCTTGCAGGGCCGGGGCCTGCCTCTTGTGGGGCTGGGGGCTGGGCCGGCGGGGCCTGGCTCTTGGGGGGCTGGGGGCTGGGCTGGTGGGGCCTGGCTATTGGGGTGGCTTGTGGCTTAGAGCAGGAGGGGCTGGGAATGCTAGTGCAGCTGGTGTAGGACTGAAGGAATGTTGGATTTAAATGTGTGTGTAATGAATTGAATATGTTTAATTGAGGGTAACAGCTGGTGTAGGAATGAAGGAATGGGGGATTTAAATCTTGAGTGGTAGGAATGTTGTGTGAGAAGGCAGCTGTGCGTTAGCAGAAAGGGTGCATTCCTTCAAGGCTGTTCTTTAATTGTGTTCCAGTGCAGCCAGATCACTGAAATGAGGGCCAGTACCCCCACCAGTGGCAGTCTCCCCCCTGCCAACCCCCCATAACCTCCGACTCACCCCTGCCAGGCTATTGAGGATCTGAGTCTGGGGACTCAGCTCTGATAGGCCCCAAATCTGGTGTACTCTGCCTGCCCCCAAGCCACGCCCCCAAGCCACACGCCCTTGGCCCATTTCCGGCGCCCTGGCGGCTTTGCCGCCATAAGAGGGCCACTAAGACTATATTTTTCCGGGTCACTTTGATTTTCCAGTCCGCCCCTGCTTACAGGTATACACAAGTTTGATCCTAGAGCTGAAATGAATAGTGGATATTGTATTTGAAGATGATGTTCACATTTTTGGATAGCTCTCCAAATGATATCTGCACCCAAAAGAGATATCAGCTTATTTGCTTATTTTGTTTCAGTTTGGCTATTTTGGTTAATACCAAAATAAAGCAGCCAAAATAACCAAACCAAAACAGATATCCAGCAAAGCGGTACTGAATATCTGCTTTTTAGATCTGGATCAAAGTGGATGAACATAAGAAGTGTCATACTGAGTCAGACCAATGGTCCATCAAGCCCATATCCTGTCTCCAACAGTAGCTAATCACAGTGGCTTGGGAGAAGCACCCAACAGGTCACAATGGGTGATCCATTCCCTGTTGTTTTCCCCCAGATCCCATCATGTTCCCTGATCCTGTCTGGCTAATAGCTGCTAATGGACCTATCTTCCAGAAACTTGTCCAAACCTCTTTTAAACTCAGCTATAGTACTCACCCTTACCACAGTCTCTGGCAGTAGATTCCACAATCCAATTATATACTGAGAGAAAAAAATATTTTTTTGTTTGTTTGTTTTAAATTGGCCACCCATGAGTTTCATGGAGTGTCCTTTAGTTCTAGTACTAGCTGGAGGGTAACTGCTCCTTGTCTATTAGTTCCACACCACTTATTATTTTATAGACCTCTATCATATCTCCTCTCAGTTGTCTCTTTTCCAAACTGAAGAGCCCCAACCTACCAAGGTTCTCCTCATATGGGAGCCCTTTCCATGCCCTTGATCATTTTTGTTGCCCTTCTCTGTATCTTTTCTTGTTCAGCTATGTCTTTTTGAGATGGGGCGACCTGAACAACACACAATATTCGAGGTGCGGTTGCACCATTGTTTTGTATAGAGGCATTATGACATCCTCAGTTTTATTCTCTATCCCCTTCCGAATAATTCCTAACATTCTGTTGGTTTTTTGACTGCTGCAGCGCACTGTGTTGAGAATTTCATTGTATTGTCCACAACCACCCCCAGATCCTTTTCCTGAGTAGTAACTCCTAGTTTAGTACCATGCATTGTGTATGCATAGTTTGGAATATTTTCCCCTATGTGCATGACTTTGTAATTGTCCACATTAAATCTCATTCGCCATTTAGATGCCCAGGTACCCAATGTCATAAGATCCCATTGCAGTTGCTCACAGTCTGCTCGTGTTTTAACTACCTTGAATAACTTGGTGTCGTCTGCAGATTTGATCATCTCACTCTTCACACCCTTTTCCAAATAATTAATGTATACATTAAACAGCACAGGTCCCAATACAGATCTCTGAGGCACACCACTTTTTACATCTCTCCATTGTGAAAACTGACCATTTAATCCTACCCTTTGCTTTCTATCTTTCAACCAGTTTCTGATCCATAGTAAGCCACTACCTCCTATCCCATGACTTTTTAATTTTCTCAAGAGTCTCTCATGAGGGACCTTATCAAATGCTTTCTGGAAATCCAGGTACACTATATATATTGGGTCTCCATTTTCCACATGCTTATTTACACCCTTAAAGAATTCCAACAGGTTAGTGAGGCATGACTTATCTTTACTAAATCCGTGTTGACTCTTCCCCATTAAGCCATGTTTGTCAACATGCCCTGTTATTCTGTCCTTAATGATGGTTTCCACCATTTTGCCTGGCACAGATGTCAAGCTTACTGGTCTGTAGTTTCCAGCATCACCTCTGGATTCCTTTATATATTGGGGTTACATTTGCCACCCTCCAGTCCTCGGGTATAGTGGCAGATTTTAGTGACAGGTTACAAATTATTAACAGTAGGTCTGCAAAATCATATTTGAGTTCCTTCAGAACTTTGGGGTGAATGCCATCTGGCCCTGGTGACTTGTTAGTATTCAGTTTATCAATTTGCCCTATAACATCCTCCAAAGTCACACTGATTTGTAACAGTGCCTCCAATTCCTCGCCCACAAAGCTAGGATCCGGCATGGGTACCTCTACAAAATCCTCTGCAGTGAAGACCAACACAAATAACTCATTCAGCTTCTCTGCAATGTCCTTATCCTCCGTGAGCACCCCTTTTACTCTCTTGTCATCTAATGGCTCAACTGACTCCCTAGCAGGCTTTTTGCTTCTGATGTATTTGAAAAAGTTCATGTTGCTTGTTTTTGCCTCTTTAGCAAGCCTGCCTTCAAAATCTCTCTTGGTCTGCCTTATTTTCAGGCAGCGGCAGCTGCCTGAATACTTAAATGTACCTCAACTCTTCATTATAAACAGGTGACTGCTGAAGCCCCAATTTTGCAAAAACCGCTTGACCTACGTTTCTGAAAATTTCATCATGGCTGTAAATTGTGAGGACCATCATATCCACAAAGTTTGAAAAATATCCATCAGGAAAATAAAAAGTTATTGCAGCTTAAACGTTAATTGCTTGTGGTCAAAATTCATACTGGCCT
>QEPC01007587.1:1742800-1771092 GCA_003113815.1 Sphenodon punctatus
GCCTCCGGGCGCGCTGGGCCAGGCTCGTCCTGGGGCTCGTCCGCCCGGGCCGTTTTCCATGTCTGGGGGAGGGGAGGGGGGAGTGGTTGAGTGGGTGCCGGTGGGGCCCCCTAGCGGGGCACCCCTGCCCCCCTCCCAGTCCTCCGGGGTCGCCCCGCCAGCCCCCCCAGGGGGGTCTCCCGTGCCCCCTGTTCCCCTCCCCTTGTTCCCCCTTACCCTTTTCCTGGATGCCTCCTCCGGGCCCATTCTGGCCGCTGTCCCCGGGGCGTCGCGACCCGGCTGCAGCTGTGGGTGTTGTGCCTGGGCCGCCTCCCTGGTCGGGTGCAACCGTGGGCCCCCTTCCTCTGCCTGTGGCCCCTCCACCTGCATCGCTGGGCCTGCCTGCACCTCCTCCGGCTCCTGCCCCGCCACTGTCACTGTCTGTGCCTCCGCTCTCTTCCGCCTCCCTCCTCGCTCCATCCCGCCACGCTTGCTTGCTGCCAGTTTCGCTTTAAATCTCCCTCCGGCGGTTGTGTTGTTGCTGGTTGCTCGGCAGCGACGCTGCATGCCTCGTCCCCGGCTGGGGCTCATTTCATTTGGTTCCGCGCTGGGATTGGCGTCCAGACGTTACTTTTGGTTGGTTCCCGATGGGGGTCCGTTTGACCACGCTTCCCGGGACCTTCCCCCGGCTAGCCCGGTAAGCGTGGTTGAAATTGACCCCATGTGGGTATTCAGCGTGATGAACATCTGGCGCGCGCCGAACAGACGTTCAGGGCCCTTTGGCCACGCCGCGGGTTTGAGCGTGGTTCACTATGGTTGAGCGTGATCTCGTAACGTCTGGTCCCCCTCTAAAATTGAAAGGGCTCTGTGAGCTCTCTGTTGATTAGAAGTGTGGAATGTGGTTTTCTATAAATTGCCATGAGCCAACCCAAAAAATTACCTCTAAAGCCCAGCTTCTCCACAATCATGAATAAACATTTCGGCTCCACAAAGTCAAAGACTTTCTCAGCATCGGCTGAGATTACCATAGCTGGGGACTCCTGCTTGTTCAATGCACAGATAACATTGATGGCTTTTCGAATGTTGTCCTTTCCTTGCCTACCAGGGATGAAACCAGTCTGGTTTCTATGGATAATTTCACTGCTGATTGCCTTCAGTCTTTCAGATAGGATTTTAGCAAACATTTTAAAATCCGTATTCAACGAAGAAATAGGGTGGTAGCTTCCAATCTCTACCGGGTTTGGGAATTAGTGTGATTACTGCATTATAGAACTTCTGTGGCATTTTTTTTTCTATTAGAATATTATTATACACTGCTGTGAGATGTGGAACTAAAATCATTGAAACGGCTTTGTAAAATTCATTTTGAAACCCATCTGGTCCAGAAGCCTTATTATTCTTTGATGTCATTATTGCCTTTTGAACTTTCTGCTCTATGATATGGGCATTCAGAAATGCCACTTGGTCCTTGTTTAGTTTTGGCATCTTTACCCCCTCCATAAATTCTCTTATTTCTGCTTCCCCTGGGTTTTTTGATCTATAGACTTCCTTATAAAATTCTAAAAATGCCTCTTTTATGTGGGGGAGCTCTGTACATCTCTTGTTTTCCTTATTTTTCACCCTTGCAATATGTGCTTTCCTTTGCTTTGTTTTAACTAGATGAGCCAGGGTTTTCCCTGCTCTGTTACCATTTTCATAGAAGTGGAATTTTATCTTTTTCAGTTGATATTTGTTTTTTTTCTAACTCTAGTGTGTTTATGATTTCCCTATTTTTAATTATCTCTAGTCTTAAAAAATTAGAGGGGGATATTTTGTTTTGTGCTTCCAATTTTTGTAGGTTAGCATGTTTCCTTCCTGTGCTGTCTTTTGTCTTTGAGAATTTTAGCTTGCAAGGCAATTAGGTTACCTCTGGTCACCACCTTTGCAGCTTCCCAGAGTATTGCAGGTGATTTTACTGACTCAATATTTAGTTCAAAAAATTCTATCAGTTCTTTCTGAATCTGGGTATTATTTTTCCCATTTGTGAGCAAATTCCTATTCAGTTGCCAATTGGAGGTCTTTATGTGTTGGGATCCTGTTTCTCTATAAGTGGTAACCAACCACTGCATTACGGTCTGCCAGCACCACTGGTACAATAAAACATTTTTTCCCTCTATATGAGTCAGTTTTGTTGGCTAACACATGATCAATATGAGTATAGCTGTTGTGTATAGCTGAGAAAATGGTATAGTCTTTCTCATTCCCATTTAGATGCCTCCAGATATCTACCCAACCATGCTGCTCCAGGAGTTTGACTAGCACCCTCTGCTCGCTTTTTGCAGGTCCCAGACGGGAGTGGTCAAGATCTGCTATTGTGGCATTAAAATCCCCTTGAATGGTGACCCATCCTTTGGCAATTTCTGCAATTCTTTTGAAGATTTCTTTAAAGAAGGCTGACTTCCCCACATTAGGGGTGTAAAAGGGTACTTTCAGACATGATGCTAACCACCCTTTAACCACCCTTGGTGGTTATTTATGCATGTTGCAGGGCTGTATTGGTGCCCTATGCAGCCCTGCAACATGCATAAATAACCACCAAGGGTGGTTAAAGGGTGGTTAGCGTCATGTCTGAAAGTACCCAATGTTTGCTATCATCATCTGCCTGCGCTGTAACTTCCCAATTAAACAGATGAACCTACCTTCCTTATCCTTAATACATTTTTCTATCACAAAATGTTTCTTTTTGCTAAATCCTATTATAACCCCAGCTTTTTTCTTTTTGGCACATGAGGCATATAGGCCTCCTATCTTTGCATTCACAACTCTGGGGACATCTTTGTCCAGTAAATGCGTTTCTTGTAAGAAGAAGATGTCAGCTCCTTGCTCCTCAAGGAGATCTCTCACCCTTTTCCTTTTCTGTGCGGAGTTCAAGCCGCTTACATTTATTGTGATAGTTTTAATATCAGCCATCCCCCAAAGTCAGACTCTTTCTGGAGTTAATCCCAACGCTAGACCATTCGCCATTGTACTGCCCCCTGCCCTTGACACCAAAATCCCATGACCTGTTTAGGTCGTGTTTCAGATTTCTTTTATCATATCTTCTTCTTATAATCCAGTTTCCACTTTGGTTTAGAATTAACCTGATGTGAGAACCTTTGCTCCCCCCCTTCCCCTTTACTTCTTACCCTTCCCCTCCCACTGAAGTCCCCCCCTTCTTCCTCCCCCTTCCTGGCTTTTACGCCAGTCCTCCTCTCTCTCCTTCATACCCAAGTTAGGGATCCGCTGGGAGCCCAAACACCTGGTTCTAAAATCCCGAGGTGTGCCCTTCTTCCCTCCGCCCTCCAGCTCCATTCTGCTTAACTTAACGTCATTCCCACCCTGTTTGGTACAAGCTTGCACTTCACCCATCAACCCCCTGAACCTGTTAACATTCTTTTGTTTTACAAACCCCCAACAAAATTCGTTAGTCCCAGTCTCTCTTTCCTTTTCTTGCTTCCTCTTTGCTTCTCTTGCATCCTTTGTGGTGCTCCCATTTAAGTCTGGCTGCAGAGGTTTCTTTCAGAGTTCACTGATCTTGTGCCCTAGCATTTGGAGCCACTGGCTGAGCTTCCAGGAAGATCTCCAGATCCTCTGTGCAATCAAAGAATTTTCTACTCCCATTAACTATGACCATCTGTTAACAGGAAACTCCCTCCCACTCGTGACCTTTCAAGGCAATGTACCCCAATAATCACCATTCCTCTACTACAGGGAGAATTAGCTTAATTACTTAAACCGGGGTCTCCATGTGTTCAAAAGGATCAGGCTGAGGACAGTACGCACTACAGGCAGTTTATGTACCTTCCCCAAATACAGAGAGAGAGAGAGAGAAAGGTGTCCAATAACAACAAGTTTATTGCTACACAAAAACAAAGAAGTACAGCCCTAGTCTGGCTGGTGGGATTTCTAAAGGGGAAAATTATGAGAGGTGGCTGGGAAAGCAAAAGTACGGTGGAATCCGTAAAGGGCACAGCAAAGGGAGACTGTGAGAGAGAGAGAGAGGCTTCCCCACCTGGCTGGAGAAGCTGGACCTGAAGTTCCATTTCCTAGCCTGTTGACAGGGAACAGGTGACCCACGGATCCAGCGGCGTTTGGGGAATGGAAGAAGGAGGAGGGGTAGACCAAGGTCTGGGAGAAGCCTTAACTTAGACACGTACAGACTGGCCACATGTATCTAGGTCCAAAGATTTCTCAGAGGTTGAGGGGAAAACTAGGGGCAGTTATAGGGTACTGAACAAAGGATTTGGGGAGGCTACGATGGGTTGTTTGGTGTACACAATGAGCTAACGAGGGGAGAAACCAAATGTTTACTTCCATCACAAAAAGGGCCATACAAGATGCATAAGATATCTTTGACACAGGGAGAAAGAGTAAACAACAGTGGCTGGAGGGTAGTTAAGGATGAGACGAGGGGCCTAACAATCGGCTCCCTGGGACACAAAAGGCACAAGGGAACACCTGGATTTCTTCATTCCTGAGGGGGGGGGTTGTTGCTCCAAGTTCCAGTCATCAGTGCTCTACTGAATAGGAAGAATGCCTCTTAATGGCCCCATACTTTACTCTAGGCATTTTCCTTTTTGCTCTCTTCCCCCAGGTTCAGGCTGGTATTTCACATGAGCGACTTACTTTCTGCTGGGTTCCATGGTGGCTGGGCCCAATCCTTTTTTACAAGCCCCTCTTTGCTATGGGGGCTCTCCTTTCAAGCTCCCCTTTTCCACGTTTGCTGGCCCTTGGTCACCAGTGAGGCCTGTCCCTTTAAGCCCTCCTGGTCCAAGTTTACTGGCCCTTGATTACACAGTGATGGGGGTTGTACCCATTTTAGGGAAGACTGAGGCCATCATCAACACATCATTCTTGCTGGGAATATTAGTTTGGGCTTCAAATGTCTCTCAATGAGCAGTCCAAAATACTTGCTCCATCTCATTCGTTTTTTTGATTGTCTCTGCTGCATAATCAGGAAACACTCTCAACATTCTGTTGTTGGAATGTCAGGTTTTTTTTTATTCTGGCACTCCTCAGAATCTCTTCTTTTATTTGGTAATTTGCAAACTTGACAATTATAGGGTGAGGTGGATCAGATTCCCCATGACTAGGGCACCCTGTTCTGTGTGCCCTATCAATTGCAGCTGAGTGGAGGTGCACCTCCTCTGGAAAGTTTTCTTTCAACAGGGCCCAGATTATTTCATTAACCTTTTCAGCGCCGGTAGTTTCTTTAATCCCATTAAATCTTAGGTTCCCTCTGCGGTAGCAATTTTCTAAGTCTTCACACTTTAGTAATTGGAAGGCAATCTCACCTTTAACTTTCTTGAGCTGCTCCTGGGTATACAGGGACTGGTCTTCTAGTGAGGAGATTCTTTCTTCTGAAACCTCTATCCTTCTGGCCAGCCCCTTCAGCTTTTTATTCCCTGCATCCACAGCCTGTTTGATCCTTTTCATCTCTGTTTTTAGTTCTTTCTTCATTTGTAGGAGCAGATTTTCCAAGGACCCTTGCTCTCCTTCCTTGGCCTCCAAGTCTGAAGAGGCCTGATCATTCTCTGTTTTGCAGGCTTCTGATGCCATTTGCAGACCATTATTTTCCTCTCCCGCCTCTTTGGGCTCTGCGGTCTGTTTTCTTTGACAGAAATGCACCAGAGCACATGCTTGTGAGATTTTCTGATGGGGCTTTTTTCTTCCTGACATCTCAGCCTAGTTTGGGGATTTTTTATTTTGCTTTTTACTTTCTGTTGGCCTGAAATCAGAGCAGGGGGAGCAGAGCTCAGGCGGCTCCCAGCTATTAGCTCTCACGCATGCACAGATCCCCCGACTATTGTCATTTCTGAAAACACCCATGACTAAAAACATTTGGGATGTAGATTTACCAGTTTGGTAAAGCAGGCTATTTATGTAAAACAGTTTAGATCAACCATCCAAATTTTATCTAATATCATGCCAAAGTTGCATTTGCATCATTGTCAGATATTCTGCAATATTATCACTTTGTTTGATTTGTGCCCTTACTCATATTTCAGAAAACTTGTCTATTTTTATATTTCCATGTCTCATTTCGCACATTTTATAGTATGTGTCTGTATACTGATCAAGTGGCTGCCAAGAAAAACTATTTAGGGATGTGTACAGATTTTTTCCCCATTTTGTTTATTCCTTTTGTTTCCATTATTAAAATGTCATTCACTTCTTTAAATATTCTCTTAAAAAGGGGGCCCCCTTTTTTCAGGGTCGTTGGATAGGATCCAGTCCAAGTTTCTACGAGGACTTCTTGGGGTTCCAAGAGGCACCCCCCTGGCAGCCATTCGAGTTTAACTGGGACAAATATTTTGGACCCAAGCAGCTAAAGAAGCCAGCTTTAAATACTGGTCAAAATTACAGCTGGACCAGGAATCCCCTTTAGTGAAATCAATGCTGGATGACCCCTATAGAGACCCCTGGGTAAGGGAAGTTGAAGCACAGTTGGAGAAGATGGGAACTCCTCCTGTGTATTTAAAGCATAAACGCCCGGGTTCCATCAGGACAGAGATCTCCACGAGGACCAGGGATATAGGGCGTCAAATGGAACTTGGTAAAATTAGATCCTTTCCCCACATCCGTGAATATTTACACTTTGTTCCACCTATGGGCCAGATGGCCACTTATCTAATTACCCACATATCCGGTAGAGCAAAGCAATTGATGGCCTGCGCGCGGCTCAGCGCATTCCCGTCTCGTGTCCTGGAAGGGAGGCTCCAGGGTATACCATTCCTTGATCGTTTATGCCCCTTTGACAATGCCGCGGTTGAGTCTGTCGGACATATAATGTTACATTGTCATTTATATGATGAGTCCCGTTATGACCTCCTTGACCCAATAAGGGATCAGTACCCTGGTAGGGATGACTCTGTGATTCTGGCCGTACTGTTGAACAGTCTGGATTCAGATATCATTCGAAGGGTTGCCCTCTTCTTGCTGGGGGCTGTCCATCTTAGATCCCAGTTTATCAGTAACCATTGAGTAGGTTACCTTAATTATTGGACATTATTTTTCAGAAGGGGGCACTTGGATTTCTACTGTATAATGCTGAAATAACTTGTATTATGTTTGTTTTGTGTTGTGGTTGATAGATGTTGTACAATGATCATTGATCACGTAATAAATGATATTGATTGATTGATATTCTCTTTATTGTCTTCCATTTTCTTTTTTACTTTTGTTTTTGTTTTGTGTTGGCTTCAATGGGAAATGCATGTCCATCTTTAACTTCTTCATTTTTTATCCAGTTTGCATGAACATTGGGTAGATTATACCCCTCACCCAGGGGACCATCCCTGCCAAATATCATAAAGATTGGATAAAGGGTGCTAATTGAATAGGCAATTAAAAGTTTGTTACTTGCGCACACATTTCCAACTTTAATATCTTTGTTTTCCATCCAAATTGAATGGAATTTGGACTTATTGTACCCCTCAGGCAAGGGACAATTCCTGCAAAATTTCAAAGATTAAATAGATGGTCCATATTTTATAAGCAATATATGCTTTGCCCATTTCTGGCTGTAACTTCTTTATCTTCTCTCCAATCTGGATGGGATTTGGAAAAATTGTGCTCCTCACCCAAGGCAATGCATTATCCCTAACAAATTTCAGAACTCTTGGATAAATGGTACCGATTTTACAAGCCTGCCACTTGTAAACCTAGTGATCAAAAGTGTACTTTCTAGGCAAATAAATATTTTGATTAGCATGTTTCAAAGAATTCTTTTGCTTAACTTTATTTTCTCCATTACTTTGTTTGTAGTATATGACAGTGGACATGATCCTCAGTTGGAGTACAATGAAGTGACATCCATTTGAATCAGATGAGAATCTGGTCCAATCTGGTCTACATATGGAGATAGATGACTTTTAATAGTAATTGAAATAGCAAAGAAATTGGTGGTGCACTAGAGACGTCCATGGGATATGATTTAATGCAGGTGCCCTGTACTCCTGTTCTTCTTGACTTTTAGATTGATGTGACCTCCTAAGTGAGATTAAAATTCAGTCAGTGTTTATTCTAAATAAGGGCTCTTTTCAATCACTTTCAAACTCCTGCAAAGGTGAGATAATCCATTACTGAAAAACACTTTCACCACTTTTAAAGTAATTTCATTCTGCAATTTCCTTGTAACTTAATCTGATTTTTCTTCCTCTACCCATGCCACCTTTGCCCCTGAAATGCTTAACAATATTTTATATATATATAAGGTTCTGCTGATGGAAGATATGAAGCTTTTACTAGATTTTATTTTCTCTTGGAAGACCTTGACCATTTACATTTTTATTGATTTCCAAACACAATGGAACTTCAACATCTACAAATTACATAACTGAAATAAGTGGAAAAAGGTCAGAGGTCAAAAATGTAAGAGGATAAAAATGAGAACATGGGGAGGAAATACCCTTATTTTATTTTACTCTCATTTGTAGCGAATGCTGACTTTTTAATATTTCTTGATCATTATTGCTTAAGAGCTCAATGGAAGTACAAGTCAAAAATGTATTCATCTTTTCATCAGTGTGCTCTCAAAATGTTTAAGTGATGTATATTATGTAGCATGGCCTTCCATATTCTGGTAAGGCATTAGCTTATGTCCACAAAGAATCCTTGTTCC
Source organism: Sphenodon punctatus (assembly GCA_003113815.1). Lineage (NCBI taxonomy): Eukaryota > Metazoa > Chordata > Lepidosauria > Sphenodontia > Sphenodontidae > Sphenodon > Sphenodon punctatus. Next base: position 1,751,421 of record QEPC01007587.1, read on the forward strand.
TAGTGGTGATATTACTAATCATGAATTATGAATAATTTAACAGAAATGAGGCTGATGGGGGAAAAAATACATACCATCCCCCAAGCATCACCTACTTGGGACAGAAAAATGAGACTATGCTTGTTGCAAACTGCGCATCCTGCTCTATTCTTGCATGAAAATGACCTGATTAACCATGCTGACATAAAGTGATAATAGACATGACAGGGGTCTGAGATAGCCCTGTATGATCCACCTGGACCAGAGACTCCCAGTTATGTCTATTACTGAGCCACCAGATGTGGACCCACTGCTGCCCCAGCCCAGATAAACATCTGGCCTAGATGTGGTCCCTTGGGCTCAACTTGACTGCCCAGGCAGGCCAACGCAGGCCATAGTGGGCCCATACATTTATTTGCAACCCCAGCCTTTGCTGGGGATCAGGGCCATCGTAATGAGCATCCATGGCTGCCTGTGATTGGGCGCCATGGCTTCCCTTCATGGTGGGGGCTTGACAGAGGTGGGGCCACCTGGCTGTGCTACTAGGCCTTCCGGTGAACTTCCGGGTTTTCCCGGAAGGCCTAGTAGCGTGCTGAAGCTGGCAGCCACAGCCATCACTGAAGCCGCTGGACCGCCGCCGCTGCCGCCGCCGCCGCCACCTGGAGCTCTTGAAGGTAGGCAATGGCGATCCCTGGGTGGGGAGGTAGGGTGATCCCTGGGGTGGTGGTGGGGGTGTTAAACCACCCCCACCCCAGGCATCAGTACAGTACCGGTACACTTATCTGCTGCTGGTGGTGCTGCTGGCTCTGGGTCGCACTCGCCGGCGGTGGCCCGGAGCCCTTAGGGAAATTTTTTGTTGTTGTTTAAATCCAGGCTGCGCAGGGTGGGTGGGGGGTGTCCCCGTTTCCACATGCACAGCCTGGACTCGGGGAGGGAAAGTGAGTGTTTGGGGGTTTTTGTGGGATTTTTTACATTGCGACCATTCATTTGAATGGCCGCAATGTAAAAAATCTGGTACCGGGGGAATCCGGTGAACCGGCTGGATTACCGGGTTAATCCAATACTGCCGGTACACCAAAATACTGGCAGTATCGGATAGTCCCACCCCTATTAGTTAGTGATCACCTGCCACTGACAATTTCATTAGCTGTCGAATACCCCAACATCGCCAAAGCCCAGCATGCAAGTTTAGGGGCATCTCAATTAGATATCCTGAGAGCCCCTCGGTGGGACCTCTCCTTGGAAGCCAGTCTAGCCACTCACATTAACCAGCCATTGGTAGAGCAGCTGAGGAACCAACTCCTCTCAGCCACCAACCCGGAAAAGACATTGAACTACTATAATCAGCTTAGTGCCAATATAGCTCAAAGTATTCAATCCCATATAGGAGCCCCCCAGACCTTCCATCCAAATAACAGTGCCAGGTGGTATGACAAGGAATGCTGGCAAGCCCATGCCAAAATGAACCGGTGTTATCACTATTACAGGAAGGGCCAGAGTCAAGGCCCCCCACAGAGTACCTTGCTGCAAGGAGCACCTACAAATCGCTCCTGAAGGAAAAAAAGAGGCAGTACGGAGATGATCAGTGGGCAACTCTAATCCAGGCAGCTGATAGGAAGGATTCCAGGCAATTTTGGTCCTTAGTAAATTCTGCAACATCGAGGATAGGGAGATGAGTTGGAAGCAACATATTGCCTTCTACCTGGATGGAACATTTTGGGGCCTTATTTGCAGGGCAATTGGAAGATGGTTCAATTTTAGCTAACAGTGATCCTTCAGACTTTCATCCATGGCCTCCTGTCTCAGAGCTGGAAATAGAATCAGTTTTGAAATCATTTTTTTATCATAGAGATCCTGGATCCGATCAAGTCCATTTATAATTCATCAAAGGCAATAAGACATGGTGGCTCCCTCTCCTAGCGCAGTCAATAACGGCAATAAACAACTCAGGGAGAATCCCTAATTTATGGTCCAGAGCGATAGTAGTTCCTAGCTACAAAAAAGGGAATCGGTTAGACCGAGCTAATTATCACCCAATTAGCCTTCTTTCTGTGGTGGGGAAAATTTATGGCAAGCTTCTATTGGCCAGGTTTACATCATGAACTAGACAGGAAAACATCATTTATGTGGAGCAATCAGGCTTCCAGGCCAGCCGGTGTACAATAGAGCAATGTATCTGACTTAGCTACCTGGTCAGCAAGTATCAGGCACGGAACCATTCCTTTTTTGCAGCTTTTTTAGATCTGAGAGCCGCATTTGACTCTATAGATAGAAGCATCCTGTGGGAAAAGCTAAGGAGGTCCACGTTGGACAGAAGGCTTCTGTGGTTAATTCAAGCAGTATACTTTGGCTCTTTCTTGGTGATGAGGGTAGATCCCCAGGGTCATATAACAGAACCAGTGGAAATTTAGCGGGGTGTTAGGCAGGGTTGTGTTCTGGCCCCTGCTCTTTTCAACTACTTTATAAATTATATTATCCCAGAAATGTCTGGAATAAGATTCTTCCCCCCAAAGATTGCCGATAGGCCTGTCGGGTGCTTATTGTATGCCGACGACGTCGTACTTATGTCCCAGACCCAAGCAGGCCTGCAAAGGCAGATGGTAGCTTTTGTAGAGTTCTGTAAAGCAAACAAGCTATCGATCAACCATACTAAATCCAAAGTGCTGGTTTTTACCAACAGGAGGAAATCATATAGTTGGAAGATTGAGGGGCACTCGATACAGCAAGTTACCTCTTATCGTTATCTGGGAATATTATTCCATAAGTCAGGCAGATGGAGGGAGCATGTTTTGGGGGCTATTGAGGCAGTTAAAGGGCCGCTCCATGCTCTACTCTCCTTCTTTATGCAGCAGGGCAGAAATTCAATTACTTCTGCAGTTCAGGCATTCAACAGCAAAATTGGGGGTCAACTGCTTTATGGGGCAGAACTGTGGGCTATCTCAGAAGGCCGCAGACTGGATGCAATCCAGGCCAAGTTCTTGTCTGCCTTACTTGGTAATCCACCAAGAACTCCCCACACCACGATCCGATTAGAACTGGGTCAGAAATGATGGTCTCAAAGGGCGGTGAAATCTGCCTTTATGTACTGGTGGAAATCCTGTTTTTGCTGTTCTTCGGAGCTGGTTAAGGAAATGTTTAAGGACTCTTGGGTGGATCCCAGGATGCAAGAAATTAACTTGTATCTACGTTCCATAGAGCTGTCAATTGAGTACCTGAGTCATCAACCTGTAGGGTCAATTTGGAAAGAGATCATGATACGGGTTGGTGATATCGATCGGCAAACGGAGATATGAGCCGTTAATGCTTCCCATCATGTGAGATCATATTTGTCCTGGCTGCCTGAGCAGGGTCAGATCCCTGATTACCTGAGCTCCACAATAACTATCAGGGCCAAGAGGCTTATTTTTAGAGCCCGGGCGAACTCTCTCCCTTCAGAGGTCCTGGAAGGCTGCATTCAAGGGATTCCCTTCCTAGATAGGCTTTGCCCATTTGACGGCTCTGCTGTAGAAATGGTGACTCATCTTTTCTTCTCTTGCCATCTTTATGATGGAATACAGGAGAAATACCTTTCATCATTTATCCAGGAGCATCTGGATGTATCTGATGACCGACTTCTATCATTGCTGCTGGCCAGCACCTCCCTTCAAGTTATTAAGAACGTGGCTGCATATTTAGGGCAGGCAGTACAACTTAGACGAAACTTCCTGGACAGTAAGTCCCCAACAGGCAGCTCTCAATCTCAATCCTAATCCCTTCTTTGACCATTACATCATGGTCCCTGACTAGACATGGGCGGGCAATTGTTTTCGACACCAGTTCAGTGTAGCTGAATTTGGAACTGTGCAACTAATTGTTTAAGTATTACAATTACTATTACCACCATTATGTTTATTCTTTTTGTCTATACGTATAAAGTCCTTAGGAGTTTTATCTTATTTTGTTGGCAAAGACCTACTGTTGCAATGTGAATAATATAACTTTACTAGCAATCAAGGCAAGGCAAGGCTGCTCCCTCCCCCTACCAATTTACAAGGGTCAAGTGCTGCCAACACAAGCCCCAAGAAGGGCAAGGCATGCTTTTACCCAAATTAGATTAACCCTAGGGGTTAAGTGTTGATCTGTGTAACCCCTGGGATGGGCAAGGCCATTCAGAAAGTGAGCTCACTGTTTAGTGGCTCTCATTATGGGTCGGGTCCATCTACCCAAGGATGAATTACCCCAAGTTAACTATCCCTTCCCAATCAGGTCATAGCAGACTTTAGTTTATACTCACAGTCTATAGATGTACCATTTTATTTATGAATTGTACTTCGTTATGTATTGTTGTTGTTTTTTCTGATTGTTCTTATTTTGTATGTAATTTGCTATGACCTATGGTCAAACAATAAACTACTACTACTACTAATTAATTCATCGTAAACTAATCAAAATATCCTAATTTTCCAATAAGCATTGTATAAAACAGCAACGGGAGTGTGTGTGTGTGTGTTAGATTATTATAGCCTCTAGCGAATTCCATAATTACTAGGTGGGAATTAATCCTTAATGGTAGACCACGTCAAATACAATCAAAAGATTTCCTCCCCTGAGAATAACCCCTCCATCATAAAAATGTGACAGTCGTTCTACTATAAGCAAGGATGAGGGAACATTCCTCAACCATAATTAATTCCCTAGAACCCCAACTAACTTAAGGGAAAGAAACAATACCCTAATATGTTAATTTATACTTAACATGCCCTAGGAAAAATAGCCACTAGTCACTACTTACAGCCCTCAACTTTTGCTTAATTCGGACCCTTGTTTGTGCAGCCAGACTTTCAAAGGTAGCAATTGCTACCTATTTCTCCCTTTCTACCAATGACAAAAGAAAATAATAACAACCTTCACTACTGAAATCTAGACCCTTCTTTAGTAAAGGTGTTAACCACACTGCCCGCAATGAATCATAATATGGGCATCTTAACAAAAAATGATCCATAGATTCAACCTCCGCCAATGAACACATACATAGCCATTAGCCATAGGGTACCTGATTTTGTCTCCCCTCTAGCATGGCTATATGTGTAAGCTGGAAGCGCAGCTGTGTATACAGTCTGTGCAACCGTGGATTGGTGAGGCTAAGTATGTTTCAAATTTAACCTCCCTTTTAAGATAACTTAGAAAAGGTGCTAGTCTCCATTGGGCAACAGTTGCCAAATCTTCTTGGTGGGCTATGTCTCTAATTCTTAGTTGCAATGACTGGAAATGGTCCAGGAGGCCAACAGGGATCCCACGCGCCTGCCAGGGTGAGATGGATGGGATGGAGGTGTGACGAAGACAAGAAGCAGGGCAGCCAGTCCAGTAACACCCCCCCCACCGGGAGGGTGCCCGGAGCCCCTGTCCGGGGGCCCCAGAACCCCACAGTCACACATGTACCCGGGGGGGGACACAGGAGGGAGCAAGGCCAGAGCAGGAAGGACAGTGGCACCCGGGTCGCAGGTGCCGGTACAGAGTTCAGTACACGACAGCAGGAGAAGGCAGTCATGGAGGAGAACACCTGTTGCACAGCCGGACCGGGGTGTGTGTGGACGGGGCCCAGAGTCACAGGCAGGGGCAGTGGAACCCCAAGACACAGCCAGCACAGCAGTGAGCCAGGAACATCAGGGAGGGAAGCGGCAGCAACTCACGGCGCCAGGGAAGAGGCGGGAGCGCACACCAGGGGCAGTATCCAGGGCCAGGAAGGCACAGGGGGGGATCACAGTCAGTTACAGGGGGCCATGAAGGGGTCTGGGGCTGTGTGACATGCCAGGTGCAAGAAGTGGGGCCACTGAAGCATGCCCCGATGGTACCCCAGCGCAGACACGTGGTGGGCAACCAGGTAGTATCCCTCGAAGGGATCCTGGGCAGAGATCCTGACCTGCACATCGGATTGGGACCACACACCAGCCAGCACCGCCACCTCCACTTCAGAAGGCTCCGACAGGCCATAGTCTGCAGGTGGGGGCCACGGAAGGTGACCCAGATCCAACAGGTGGTAATAGATCACCCCGCAGGACCGCTGATAACCTCGGGCCCTGTGAACACAGCCAAAGAAGGACACAGCCAGGGAAGGGCCCCCCTCCAACAGGCAGGCCACACACAGAAAGGGCAGACACAAGGTGTTTTCAGACGTTACGTGGCCGCTTGGCCCCGTACCAAAAACAACCCTTTCATTCCCCGCCGGGGTCACCCCATCACGCCATATCAGACGTGCCGGGGGGATCCCGGCGATGAATCTGGGAGGGGGCGGGGCCGCACGGCGCAACGTGCGGCCGCATGGCCCCTCCCCCTCCACGCACCCTGCCGCCCGCCCTCCAGGGAGGTGGGCGGGCGGCGGGGCCACTGCGGCTGCTGCGTCGGGCCGGATGTGCCATGGCCCGGGATCCCACCGGGGATCCCGGGCCGTGGCAACTGTCCAGACGTTACTTTTTTTTGGTCCACGCTGGGGATCTTTTTGACCACGCTTCCCGGGACATTCCCCCAGCTAGCCCGGGAAGCGTGGTTCAAATTGACCCCATGTGCGGATTGACCGTCACGAACATCTGGCGGCCGCCAAAAAGACGTGCGAAACACATTGACCACAGGTGCGTATTCACCGTTGTTCACTGTGATCTCGTAACATCTGAAAATACCCACAGTCTCCACAGCCAACCACCCCACATGCGAGCACCTCATCTCTGGGATGCACCCATCAGGAAAGGGATACAGGCCCAGCACCTCCGCATGCAGCCAACAACTGTGGGCACTTGCCATATGGCCATAGTACCGAAGCCCGGAGCTCATACTCTCGTAGGCACCTATGAGGCTGTCCAGGCAGCTCAGGAGCAATTGCTTGATTCCTGCTGTTGGTTGCCATTCAGACATTACTTTGTTTTGTTTCCCGTTGGGAATCGCATTGACTATGCTTTTGGAGATGGTTGGGCTGGAGCTCCGGAAGTGTGGTTATTTTTGACCCCTGGTGGGGATTGACTGTGGGGAACATCTGGCACCCCCAAAACAGACGTTCAAGGTGCTTTGGCCCCACTGCAGGATTGAGTGTGGTTCACTGTGGTTGACTGTGATCTCGTAACCTCTGAACATACCCCAAATCATCAGCAAACTGAAGTATAGATATCTGGATGTCCCCTACCTTAGGTGGATAAGTTTCCTTCATCTGAATATGTGTAACTAAATCCGCCACATATAAACTAAATAGGAGGAGGGCCAGGACACATTTCTGGTGCACACCTCTTCCTATAGCTATTGGTTCACTTAGGCTCTGACCCACTCTAACACAAGCCTCATTGTTGGAATATAGTGAACAAATAGCACTTAATACATTCTCGTTAATCCCCCAAGTCTTCAACTTTTCCCACAGCTTCGCTCTGGACAGCGTATCAAAGGCTTTTGTATAGTCAACAAAGACCAGATATACTTTTGCCTTTTTTAACTTAACATATTTGGATATCAAATGCTGAAGAACAAAGCAACAATCCAGCATAGATCACCCCTTGCGGAATCCAAACTGTTCGGGAGGAATGATGTTACCTATCTCTGTCCATTTTTCAAGGTGCCCCAGAAGGATCCTCGCGTATACCTTCCCCACTACTGACAAAGGGCTAATCAGTCTGTAACAGGCCGAATCTTGCACATTGCCTTTTTTAAACATGGGGACTATTACCTTTGGATCCACTTATTCGGAATCCTACCAACTTTACTAATGTTAAAAAAAAGAGTTGATAAGATTTACGTCCACCATCCTGGAGCAGCCTGCAGAGATATAGTTCGGCAGATATAGTTTTGGCAGAGATATAGTTCGGCCCTACTGCCTTGTTACCCTTTAGGGCCTGAATAATCACTATTATTTTATCCGAGGAAAAATCCTCCTCCTGCCATGCAATCGAAGGCTGGTCTCACCCCCTGGGGCAAATCTCCAGATGTCACTTCCCTCTCTGCATATAGCTCAGCATTTTTTCCCCCACACCCTACAAGGGATCACCTGGATATTCCATCCACTCTTTGGTTTTATAATTTTGTTGAGTGCTAACCAAAATCCTTGGGAATTGCCTGCATCTTGATCCAACTTTTATTATAATAATCTCCCTTTTTATTAGTTAGTAAACGAAGATATAAAGCTCTTTGTTCACTAAATTTGGACCATGCAACTCCATCCTGTGCTACTACCCATTTCCTTTTTAAGATCTTTAGGAATGACTTAGCCTGCCTGCACTCTAAATCATACCATGGATTAACAGAGAAATCTCTATATCGTATGGCTTAAACAGCAAAAGTGCCTTGCAGAACTTCTATAATATTCTCATAAGAGAATAAGAGACTAACAATACTATCCATTACTAACAAGGGAAGATTATTTGAAGTACACACATCATGCATTTCATTTACCCATTCAGCAAAAGACAACTTTTTTAATTTCAACAGAAGTCCACTTGACTCCAACTCAGATATTATAACAGGATTTAAGGGGATACCTCTAAAATGTGTGGCAAGTGCCAAATGGTCACTTTTCTGGCCGAACTACTAGCTCTATAGTATAGTTAAAATAAATTTCTGAAAAAATAGATAAGCCAGTTGGGTCTATATTACCTGAACAGAAAATGGCCATTCAGATAGTAACCAATATCTATTTATGGTTATTTGTGTTCTGCCGGGTACCTGTCTAACATTATTATTATTATTATTATTATTATTGCCAGTTTGTTTCTGTTTCATTTATTTTGGTATTTTGGTTATTCAGGTTGGCAATATTTGCAGTACCGCACATGGATAATTGTCAGAAATGACACAACTGAAATATTGAGAAAACGAAAAGACTGAAATAATCAGACCAAATAACTGAAAAGGAATACACCCAAAAGCAGATATTATTTATTTATTTATTTATTTATTTAAAATTGATATCCCACCCCTCCTGCCCACAGGGCAGCCTGGGGCGGTGAACAACACACAATAAAATGTTTTTAAAACAGTTTAAACAATTTAAAACAATTTTAAATACAATACAATGTAGGGAAACTGCACCCCACCCCTACCCCTCACCAGAAGCCTGACGGAACAGCCAGGTCTTACATACACACCGAAACAGCAGGAGAGTGGGAACCAACCGAGCTTCCTGTGGGAGCAGCACAGGGGCGGCCACTGAAAAAGATCTAACATCGGTGGCCACCCACCTCACCCGGGGAACCTCCAAAAAGGCTTCCACGGATGATCTCAAGGGTCACACGGGCACATGGGGAGTGAGGCGGTCCCGCAGATAAGCAGGGGCCAGGCTGTGAAGGGCTTTAAAGGTTAAAACCAGCACCTTGAATCTGGCCCGGTGCTTTATAGGCAGCCAGTGCAGAGTCTGGAGCACTGGTGTCATATGCTCCCTGTGACCCGCCCCCATAAGGAGATTCTGTGAGTACCTAGTATGGTTGTGAATATTGCATTAGTTACATCTGTGTAACAGGACCATAATGAGTTCATGCAGGGTCAGTCCCAAAGCAGGTCTGGATAAGTCCTTGCTGGGATCCCTACCCCTGGAGTGGGTGTTGAGGCAAGCCTGGAAAGGGGTTAACATGACCAATTGGACTGGCAGGAGTGCTCCCAGCTGAGCATGGCAGGCAAGTGCAAGTCAGCAGAGAGAAGGGTGAACTGAAACTCAGAGAGAAAGGACCACCAGGGGGATGCAAATAAAGCTGATATAGCCTGTCTTGAGACTCAAGAGCTTCCTGTTAGAGGGGCTGGCAGAGGAGCCAGGCCAGAAGTTCTTGAAAGTGGAACCTGAGAAAGAAATCTTCAGAAGATTCTGGAAAAAGCTGCCTCAAGGCTGGAGTAATAATCTCTGGAGCGAAGGACAAAGTATGATAGAGTGCTTATGTTACAAGTTCTATGTATGTGTGTGTTGGGGTTGTGAACTGAAGTCTATAGTCAGATGGAAACGCTGGGTGTAGTGAACAGGGGGATATAAAGGAATATAAAAATGGAGACTTGGAGCCTGATCCTGCATGTAATTTAGGGGGATTAAGCACAGACCCTGGTGTAGGTAATGAACTGGGGAGGACCTGACTGCTTTGCAAGTGCTCAAGAGATTTATTATTAATTATTATTATTATTATTATTATAAAAATGTATATAGCACCAGTGATGTACCTGGCGCAGTACAGAGAATAAAATAGACACGGTCCCTGCCCGAGAGCTGGGAAAGTCCATTTAAAATCTTTGGCTCAACACCACCAATCTAGCCCTACATCTGTAATACTGTATCAGTCTGTTTAAAGAGAGTTATACTGCTAGTTCAACCAAGAATAAATATAGGCAATCTGTTATCAGCCATTTTATGCTTGCTGCAGAAACATTCCTGCCTCTTATGTGATATGCAGAGTAGAGCTTATACTATTGGCACATAGTTCTGCACGGATATTACTGTATTAAAGTTTGAGAAGCAAAGGTAGTAATTTTCCCCAGGCCACTTTGTGTCAGACACGTAAGGACTTCCTTACTCCTGCATACAGATTGGGAACCTGCCAATCTATGTAGCAGACACAAAATGAGAGTTGATTTTTGTTCTTAAAGGAGAAGTACAGCCACCTTTATTTTTTTAAAATGCTACACTACTTTGATTAAATAGCTACAACATAGAAAATCTGTGTATCTTTATGAAGCTGCTGAATGTCTGGCAATCTTTGCCAGTAATACAGTGTATGGAATGTTCATATTCAATAGTATGTAAGGACTCCCTTAAGGTCCACTCTCTTTACCAGTCTCTTCTGTCCAGACTCCTCCCTCCCTCGTGTGTACCTACTTTTCTGCTGAGGATATTGGCTCCATCTTCTGTATCTGACCATGCTGTTTCTCTTTGGTTGAAAACAAACAAGTTGTTAGCCTGCTGGAGTCCATGTTCTATCTTGTGGAGCCCACGCACAGCCACCATGCACATGTTTATCATGTCCAGCCTAACAAACGGTGGCATAAAACTGATTAAAGGTTCCAGAAATAAAGTCTCAGAATGTTCCAGAGGTTGATGCAAATGACCCCTCTCCCCCTGCTGTGTCATTCTTATAATTTCTTTTTTGCTGTTTGGAACATGTTTTCGGAGTGCTTCAAAAGCGAGGGGGAGGAGCTAGCTGAGTGCTGACTGTTGCTTAATGAGGGGGAGGAGCTAACTCCTACTCACTCACTCAGAGGCCAGGCCTCCAGAGTTCAGAAGGAGAGCAGACAGCAAGTGACCTGTGAGCGGAGCAACCCAGGAGCTAGCGAACAGGCATAGAAAACAGGGGGATTTGCCAGGGAGTTAGCCATGGGAAGGAGTCATGGGTGGGACACCTTGGTGAGGTGAGTGCACTTGTGCAGGACAGTTAACCCATGTCCCATCGTACATAATCGCATAACTAGTGCTAAGCCTAACTATCTCCCTAAATAAGATGCAGACAGCAGTCCATCAGTGGGATGGGGTTATTCAGTCTTTTGTACTGAGTGTCACATGTATGACTATCTTCCTGTTGGAGAGAGGTCATACATATGCACCCGGTGCAAAGAGCTCCTAGCTCTCAGAGAATGTGTACTGGGGTGGGACACCAGGGCAATTACAAGCTACCGGATTTACCGGTTACCGGTTTTCAAAAAACCGGATTCCCGGATTAAATCTGGTATACCGGTACCGGATTTATTCCATTGATTTCAATGGGGAACTGTCCCCATTGAAATCAATGGAATAAAAAAAAAAATCCTCCCCCCTCCCCCTCCCAGGCTGTGCGGGTGGAAGGGGGGCACCCCCACCCACCCTGCCCAGCCTGGATTTTTTTAAAAAAAATGTCTGTAAGTCCCTGCTAGAGCGGGCTCCAGGCCACCTCTGGCGACCCAGAGCCTGCACCAGCAGGGACTAGGGTGATCCCTGGGATGGGGGGGTGGTTTAACACCCACCCACCCCAGGGATCACCCTACCTCCCCACCCAGGGATCGCCTACCTTGCGCTCCGGGCGGTGGCAGCGGTGGTGGTCCGGCTCTGGCAGCTTCAGCGCTGGCTGTGGCTGCCGGCTCAGTGCTACTAGGCCTTCCAGTGAAACCTGGAAGCTTATCAAAAGGCCTAGTAGTGCACTGAGCCAGCAGCCACAGCCAGCGCTGAAGCCACCGGAGTCAGACTGCCGCCGCCCGGAGCGCAAGGTAGGTGATCCCTGGGTGGGGAGGTAGGGTGATCCCTGGGGTGAGGTGTGTTTTAAACCACCCCCCACCCCAGGGATCACCCTAGTAGCACAGTACCAGTACTCCAGTAACCTATCTGCTGCTGGTGCGGGCTCTGGGTCACCAGCGGTGGCCCGGAGCCGGCACTAGCAGGGACTTCGGGGGGGAATTGTTTTTTTAAAGCCAGGGTGGGCAGGGTGGGTGGGGGGTTCCCCCCTTCCACCCGTGCAGCCTGGACTGGGGAGGGAAAGTGGGGGGGTTGTTTGTTTTTTTACATTGCGGCCATTCATTTGAATGGCCGCAAAGTAAAAACACCGGTACGGGAGAATCCGGTAATTTTAGCCAGATTACCAGGTTAATCTGATACTGCCAGTACACCAAAATACCGGCAGTATCGGATACCGGTAGATCCGTAATTCCCACCCCTAATGTATACAGTCTCTGGAGGCTAGAGTGGCAGAGCTGGAGGAGCTGAGGCAGACAGAGAGGTTTATTGAGGAGTCCTTCAGGGACATAGTAAAACAGTTCCTCCTCCACTCTGGCAGCCCCTGTGCTGCTTTGGAGGGGCAAGGTTTCCAGGAAGGAAAGCATCAGACTGGAATGGTGGGAAGTGATCCTGTAGCTGGGACCTGCATTCCAGGTGATGCATTTTCCTCTCGCACTGAGGATATTTCTCCAGAGATGTGTGCCCAGAAGGGTGGGAATAGGACAGTTGTGGTAGTTGGTGATTTGATTATTAGGAATGTAGACAGCTGGGTTGCTGGTGGCCATGAGGATCGCATGGTAACTTTCCTGCCTGGTGCGAAGGTTGCAGACCTCACGCGACACATAGACAGAATACTAGGGAGTGCTGGGGAGGAGCCTGTTGTCGTGGTCCATGTGGGAACCAATGACATAGGTAGATGTAAGAGGGAGGTTCTGGAGGCCAAATTTATGTTGCTAGGTAGTAGACTGAAGTCCAGAACCTCCAAGGTAGCATTCTTGGAACTGCTCCACGTTCCATGCGCAGGACCCCAAAGGCAGGCTGAGCTCAAGAGTCTCAATGCGGGGATAAGACATTGATGCAATGAGGAAGGCTTTAGGTATATTAGGAACTGGGAAGCCTTCTTTGGAAAGGAGAGCCTATACAAACGGGATGGGCTCCACCTTAATCAGAATGGAACCCGGCTGTTGGTGCTAAAAATTGAAAATGGGATACAGCAGTTTTAAAACTAGAGCCTGGAGGAAAGCTGACAGGCACTGTGGAGTGCCCAGTTCGGGCTGTGGCATCTCCAAAGGATGTTACTTTAGAGGAAGCAGATTATTTTAAGACTGAGGATAAGATAAATGGCAAGGGATTTCAGGTGGAACGTGGGGGAGAACGGACACATAATGATTCCAGAGCACCTGTTTCAGTTACCTATAATATGCCCATTAAGAAGAAGAATAAAAATAATACATTTAAATGTCTATATGCTAATGCTAGAAGTCAAAAAGTAAGATGGGAGAATTAGAGTTTATAGCGCTAAATGAAGATCTAGACATTATAGGCATCACAGAGACCTGGTGGGATGAGGATAACCAATGGGACACTGTAATACCAGGGTACAAGATATATCAAAAGGACAGAGGAGATCGTGTTGGTGGTGGGGTGGCTCTGTATGTTAAGGACAGCATTGAGGCAAGTAGAATAAAAATTTTACAGGATGCAAACTGTTCCCTCGAATCCCTATGGATTGAAATTACAGGTACCAAGCAGAAAAGTGTAGCAGTGGGGCTCTACTATCGCCCCNGGTATACCGGTACCGGATTTATTCCATTGATTTCAATGGGGAACTGTCCCCATTGAAATCAATGGAATAAAAAAAAAAATCCTCCCCCCTCCCCCTCCCAGGCTGTGCGGGTGGAAGGGGGGCACCCCCACCCACCCTGCCCAGCCTGGATTTTTTTAAAAAAAATGTCTGTAAGTCCCTGCTAGAGCGGGCTCCAGGCCACCTCTGGCGACCCAGAGCCTGCACCAGCAGGGACTAGGGTGATCCCTGGGATGGGGGGGTGGTTTAACACCCACCCACCCCAGGGATCACCCTACCTCCCCACCCAGGGATCGCCTACCTTGCGCTCCGGGCGGTGGCAGCGGTGGTGGTCCGGCTCTGGCAGCTTCAGCGCTGGCTGTGGCTGCCGGCTCAGTGCTACTAGGCCTTCCAGTGAAACCTGGAAGCTTATCAAAAGGCCTAGTAGTGCACTGAGCCAGCAGCCACAGCCAGCGCTGAAGCCACCGGAGTCAGACTGCCGCCGCCCGGAGCGCAAGGTAGGTGATCCCTGGGTGGGGAGGTAGGGTGATCCCTGGGGTGAGGTGTGTTTTAAACCACCCCCCACCCCAGGGATCACCCTAGTAGCACAGTACCAGTACTCCAGTAACCTATCTGCTGCTGGTGCGGGCTCTGGGTCACCAGCGGTGGCCCGGAGCCGGCACTAGCAGGGACTTCGGGGGGGAATTGTTTTTTTAAAGCCAGGGTGGGCAGGGTGGGTGGGGGGTTCCCCCCTTCCACCCGTGCAGCCTGGACTGGGGAGGGAAAGTGGGGGGGTTGTTTGTTTTTTTACATTGCGGCCATTCATTTGAATGGCCGCAAAGTAAAAACACCGGTACGGGAGAATCCGGTAATTTTAGCCAGATTACCAGGTTAATCTGATACTGCCAGTACACCAAAATACCGGCAGTATCGGATACCGGTAGATCCGTAATTCCCACCCCTAATGTATACAGTCTCTGGAGGCTAGAGTGGCAGAGCTGGAGGAGCTGAGGCAGACAGAGAGGTTTATTGAGGAGTCCTTCAGGGACATAGTAAAACAGTTCCTCCTCCACTCTGGCAGCCCCTGTGCTGCTTTGGAGGGGCAAGGTTTCCAGGAAGGAAAGCATCAGACTGGAATGGTGGGAAGTGATCCTGTAGCTGGGACCTGCATTCCAGGTGATGCATTTTCCTCTCGCACTGAGGATATTTCTCCAGAGATGTGTGCCCAGAAGGGTGGGAATAGGACAGTTGTGGTAGTTGGTGATTTGATTATTAGGAATGTAGACAGCTGGGTTGCTGGTGGCCATGAGGATCGCATGGTAACTTTCCTGCCTGGTGCGAAGGTTGCAGACCTCACGCGACACATAGACAGAATACTAGGGAGTGCTGGGGAGGAGCCTGTTGTCGTGGTCCATGTGGGAACCAATGACATAGGTAGATGTAAGAGGGAGGTTCTGGAGGCCAAATTTATGTTGCTAGGTAGTAGACTGAAGTCCAGAACCTCCAAGGTAGCATTCTTGGAACTGCTCCACGTTCCATGCGCAGGACCCCAAAGGCAGGCTGAGCTCAAGAGTCTCAATGCGGGGATAAGACATTGATGCAATGAGGAAGGCTTTAGGTATATTAGGAACTGGGAAGCCTTCTTTGGAAAGGAGAGCCTATACAAACGGGATGGGCTCCACCTTAATCAGAATGGAACCCGGCTGTTGGTGCTAAAAATTGAAAATGGGATACAGCAGTTTTAAAACTAGAGCCTGGAGGAAAGCTGACAGGCACTGTGGAGTGCCCAGTTCGGGCTGTGGCATCTCCAAAGGATGTTACTTTAGAGGAAGCAGATTATTTTAAGACTGAGGATAAGATAAATGGCAAGGGATTTCAGGTGGAACGTGGGGGAGAACGGACACATAATGATTCCAGAGCACCTGTTTCAGTTACCTATAATATGCCCATTAAGAAGAAGAATAAAAATAATACATTTAAATGTCTATATGCTAATGCTAGAAGCTAAAAAGTAAGATGGGAGAATTAGAGTTTATAGCGCTAAATGAAGATCTAGACATTATAGGCATCACAGAGACCTGGTGGGATGAGGATAACCAATGGGACACTGTAATACCAGGGTACAAGATATAGCAAAAGGACAGAGGAGATCGTGTTGGTGGTGGGGTGGCTCTGTATGTTAAGGACAGCATTGAGGCAAGTAGAATAAAAATTTTACAGGATGCAAACTGTTCCCTCGAATCCCTATGGATTGAAATTACAGGTACCAAGCAGAAAAGTGTAGCAGTGGGGCTCTACTATCGCCCCCCTGACCAGAATAGAGAGACTGATTATGTAATACTAACCGAGATTAAACAGGCTACTAAAACTGGGAACGTAATAATAATGGGTGACTTCAACTACCCCAATATTGACTGGGTGAATGCCTCCTCAGGGCGGGATGTGGACATAAAATTTCTGAATGCCATAAATGACTGCTTTTTAGAGCAATTGGTTCCGGACCCAACGAGGGGAGGAGCTACTTTAGAGGAGCTACTCTAGTCCTAAGTGGCACACAGGAACTAGTGCAAGGAGTAACTGTGGCCAAGTCACTAGGCAATAGCAATCATAATATAATCAAATTTGACATAGTTGCTGGAGGGAGAAAGTTAATTAAAAGTACAGCAATGACTTTTAAATTTAAAAAGGGAGACTATGCCAAAATGAGGAAGCTAGTTAGAATGACACTAAAAGGCACAGTTGAAAGGACTGCATGTTTGCAAGAGGCATGGAGGTTGTTGAAAAGCGCCATCTTGGAAGCTCAGATTACATGCATCCCACAAGTTAAAAAAGGTAGCAGGAAGACTAAACGTCTACCACTGTGGTTAAATGGAGATGTAAAGGAGTCTATTAGAGCCAAAAAGGCATCCTTTATGAAATGTAAAGGTAGCCCCAATGAGGAAAATACAAAGGAGCATAAACACTGTCAGCGTAATGGTAAGGTGCTAATAAGGCAGGCCAAGAAAGAATTTGAAAGGAGACTTGCTAAAGAGGCAAAAACAAATAATAACACCTTTTTCAAGTATATCAGAGTCAAGAAGCCTGCTAGGGAGTCGGTTGGGCCATTAGATGACCAGGGGGTAAAAGGGGCACTCAGGGAGGATAAGGACATTGCAGAGAAGCTAAACAAGTTCTTTGCTTCATTCTTCACTGCGGAGGATGTTGGGGAGATACCCATGCTGGAACTCTACTTTGTAGGTGATGAATTGGATGAACTGTCATAAATCAGCATGACCCTGGAGGAGGTGCTAGAGCAAATTGACAAGCTTAATACAAACAAATCACCAGGGCCAGATGGCATTCACCCCAGAGTTCTGAAGGAACACAAATGTGAAATTGCAAGCCTACTAGTAGTAATTTGTAACCTAACGTTGGCATCGGGCACTGTACCTGAGGACTGGAGGGTGGCAAATATAACCCCAATATTTAAAAAGGGATCCAGAGGTGATCCTGGAAACTACAGACAGGTAAGCTTGATGTCTGTGCCAGGAAAAATCTATCATTAAGAACAGAATCACTGGGCATATTGATAGACATGGCTTAATGGCAAAGAGTCAGCATGGATTTAGCAAAGGGAAGTCATGCCTCACTAATCTCTTGGAATTCTTTGAGGGCGTAAACAAGCATGTGGACAGGGGAGACCCAGCAGATATAGTGTACCTGGATTTCCAGAAAGCTTTTGATAAGGTCCCACATAA
The DNA here is from genome assembly GCA_003113815.1 of Sphenodon punctatus. Classification (NCBI taxonomy): domain Eukaryota; kingdom Metazoa; phylum Chordata; class Lepidosauria; order Sphenodontia; family Sphenodontidae; genus Sphenodon; species Sphenodon punctatus. The sequence continues at coordinate 1,769,083 of QEPC01007587.1, forward strand.
ACGACTCTTGAGAAAATTAAAAAGTCATGGGATAGGAGGTAGTGTTTTGCTATGGATTGGTAACTGGTTAAAGGATAGGAAGCAAAGAGTGGGACTAAATGGCCAGTTTTCACAATGGAGGGATGTAAAAAGTGGTGTGCCCCAAGGATCTGTACTGGGACCAGTTCTTTTCAATGTATTCATTAATGATCTGGAAAAGGGTGTTAAGAGTGAGGTGATCAAATTTGCAGATGACACCAAGTTATTCAGAGTAGTCAGAACACGAGCAGACTGTGAGGCGCTGCAGCAAGATCTTACAAGACTGGGTGCCTGGGCATCTAAATGGCAAATTAGATTTAATGTGGACAAATGCAAAGTGATGCACATTGGGAAAAATAATCAGAATTATGAGTACACAATGCTGGGTACTAAGCTAGGAGTTACCACTCAGGAAAAAGTTCTGGGAGTGATTGTGGATCATACTCTGAAATCCTCAGCCCAGTGTGCCACAGCAGTCAAAAAAGCAAATAGAATCTTAGGAATTTTTCACAAGGGAATAGAGAATAAAACTGAGAAGTCATAATGCAGCTATACAAATCAATGGTGCGACCGCACCTTGAATATTGTGTGCAGTTCTGGTCGCCCCATCTCAAAAAAGACATAGCAGAACTAGAAAAGGTACAGAGAAGGGCAACAAAAATGATCCAGGGTATGGAACAGCACCCATATGGGGAGAGGCTTGATAGGTTGGGACTCTTCAGCTTGGAAAAGAGATGGCTGAGAGGAGATATGATGGAGGTCTATAAAATCATGACTGGTGTGGAACTTGTAAACAGGGAATGGTTATTTACCCTCTCAACTAGTACTAAAACTAGGGGACTCCATGAAACTCACAGGTGGTAGAGTACAGGGGCGGCTGGTGGGTTTTGATGTTGGAGGGGCACTGGGGTAGTAAGGGTGGGCTGGCGGAGCTAGGGGCGGAGCCTAGCCTAGGGGAGGAGCCAGGGATATGGTAGGCAGAGTCAGGGATACTGTAGGCAGAGCCAGGGCATAACCCAGCCAGAAGCAAGGAGTTCCCAGGGTTAACATTGGATGGCCATTACATTACTTAATCTAGCAATTTCAGTTTGGTAGGTTATATTCATCTCCTCTGCTAGATTTAAAAGCAGGAAGATCACCAGACTAACAGTTATATCTCATGATTTCAAAACCTCAATTTTATCACAAACATCACATTTCTAGGATTTTGAACACGCATAACATCACCAGACTAACCATTCCATGTCACGATTTCCAAACCTCAATTGAATCATGGGGCATTAAAAACTAATTCCCCCTCATCATCTGCTGCATGTGTGTTGGGGGGTGGGGGGAATTAGTATTTAACACTCCACATCATCAAGTGAACAAAACCCATATAAAAACCAGAAAACCACACATAAACAAACCAAACCATTCCCACAAGTCCCCAAAGGCATCCCCAGCAGTCAAACACCTGTGCAAGCACACAGGCCTTTTAAAAAAAAATTGGCCAGTTTCAGGGATGCTTTGCCACCAAATCATACACATCCAGACTAGCACCCCTAGTAGTTTCACCAACAAACTGCCTGTTCAAGAACACAGGCCCCTTTTAAAAAAACAGTTGGGCCCCTTTCAGGGCTGCATTCCCACCAAAGCAGGCCCTGAGTCCAACCAGCAGCATCCCCAGCAGTCACACCTTATCCCCGGCAGCCAAAAGACTGTCCACACAAACTACTTTCCAGCAACAGCAGGAAGCAGCAGTGAAACAGCGAAGGGACCATTTAAAATTAAAAGAGTAGCCACGACCAGTGGAACGACAAATTTACAAAATGGCCTCTCTACTCATGCTGGGAGAGGAGAAGGAAAGCAGCAATGCATTCATTGATGCATTGCTGCTTTCCTTCACCCCTCCCAAGCAAGAGTAGAGAGACCATTTTGTCATCATACAAACACAGAGCGACCCCCCCCCCAAATCCCCTCAGTCTGTCTGTCCCCACAACACCCTCCCCC
>QEPC01007587.1:1771183-1800476 GCA_003113815.1 Sphenodon punctatus
TGCCCCCTTCCATCCCAGTCCCCCAGCCTCTGCTCCCTGAGTCCCCCCCACCGCTCACCCCCCTTCCCCAGTGTCTCCCAGGATGGGGGCCTGGGATCATGGAAGGGGGGAGGGAGTGAGACACTGGGGAATGGGGGTGCTCACCCACCGTCCCACCCCATTCCCCAGTTTCGCACACCCTCCCCCCTTCCATCCCAGGCTCCCAGCCTCTGCTCCCCAACCCTTCCCCCCCATGCACGTATTTACTCACCGTTGTTGGGGTCCCGGGGACTGGCTGCTGACACCACTGGCAGGCTGTTCTCACTGTTCAATGGAGGTGCTTGGCGGCGAGATGTGCTGCGGAGCGCATGCTCAACTCAGTTCAAGCATGCACGCTGCAGGCCATCTTGCCACCGAGTGCCTCCACCGAACGCCCAGGTGAGACTTTGCATTGAGCCCATAGGGCTTAATGCAAAGCTGCCACTTAAGGAAATTTAATTTCCCTAGAGGCGCAATTGGTCTGAACGCTGAGCCACCGGGCTCGCGTTCAGATCAAGTTTGTCCCTTCTGGGACTCCAGACTCTGGAGTCCCAGAAAGAGAGTCCAGGGAAGGCAGAGGCTAGCGCTCACTGACTGAATGCTCTCTGTCTCTGTCTGTGCCAGTGGGAGCATGAAATTGACATCGGAGCACCGCACCGCTCTGACTGCAAGTAGTCAGAGCAGCGCAGCGCTCCAATGTCAGTTTCAGCCACCGGCAGAGACAGAGGCAGAAAGCGCTGTCAGAGCGGCTGCCCTGCGCCCGCTCTCCCCCGTCCCCGGTGCCACTGACAGTAGCGCTCAGTGAGCCCTACTGTCAGTGGCACCAGGGACGGGGGAGAGCGGGAGCAGGGCACTTCCCCAGGCTCCCTCAGCCTAGGGCCACCACTGGTAGAGTAAAAACAAACAAAAGAAAGTATTTTTCCACACAGCGTACAATTAGGTTGTCAAATTTACTGCCAGAGGAGGTGGTCAAGCAGTATAGCTGAGTTTAAAAGAGGTTTGGACAAGTTTCTGGAAATAGTTCCATTAGCAGCTATTAGCCAGACAGGATCAGGGAATAAAACCCTTTACTGTCGGGAGCCTGGGGATGACCCACAGGGAATGGATAGCATGTTGACCTGTTGGGTGCTTCTCCCAGGCCCCCGTGACTGGCCACTGTCCAAGTCAGGATGCTGGGCTTGATGGACCAATGATCTGACCCTGTATGACACTTCTTATGTTCTTCTTAAACATTAAATGCACCAAGAAGAGCGACAGTGGAGAGAGCACTCACTCCTCGGACCACTCCAGACAATGTACCCAGGACTCTGGTTCTCACAGACGTGCATGCCAGCAAAGGCTGTGCTCATTCTAATAGACGGGAGACAGGCCCATGAGAGGTGAGCACACATTAGTCCAGATTATCCAGCATGGTGGGATCCATCCACATTCTCTAAACCCCATCAGAGGTTTTGTGGTTGGTGGGTGGCCAGTGGGGGCAAATATCTGGAAACCACCTAACAACAGGCAGATGAACACCTACCTGGCGGGGGTAATGTGCACTAGCATCTTGTTTGTTTTCACCCTCTGTTGTGGAGAGAATAGCTCCTGGTTCTCTCTCCACTCCCTCCACCTGCTTGCTTGGAATGTGCAAGGCTAAAAAGCCAGGTGACTTGCTCTCAAAAACATGAGAAATGCTTTGTCTTGCCTGCAGGTCAGCTTTGATCCTCTTCATAAAGTGTACATGTCTTACCCCCAACATTATGGTCAAATTCCATCTTGGCTACTTCAGCCTCCCTTACAGTTTCAATTGCATATGGTGTCCCCCACACCCCCATTTCTTCTCCTAACCTGCTATTCTGTGGTACTGGTTAACTTATACCATCCTGGAAGTGCTCTGTAATACAATAGTGAATCAGGTGAATTATACATGTACAGGATCAGACTTGGCATTTATACATCCTGTGGTTTCACTGGAATTAGTTTCAATAACTGCAGAATTTGATTCCTAGCTTGCTTCATTACTTAACAAATTCTGTACCATATTCTGGGAACTCTGTGGAAAGAGTGACACTAAATAAATATCAGCCTATTTTCATTATTGGTGATAATGATTTATCATGTACAATGCCAAGGTTCAAATTACCATGTCAGATAAACCCTCTTTAGTAATAGGGATCTACTACTTGCAACTATCATCTAGCCATGTCTGTCAGGAGTAATTAACTATTGGGCTATAGGTCAATTGTGCAGAAGAATTGACCTCTAGCTAACATAAACACATATTCAATTCTGTGTTGGTGTAATTGTCCAAGTGATCAAAAGCAGCTTTTAGTGGAGTTGACAGTAAATCTAGAATTTCTGTAAATGTGTATAGTGTGATTTAGTTTGTTTGACTGCAAGTATAACTTGGATTTTTCAGTCAGTGTATTCAGTCAAAAGGTCATTTTCATCTGCAAATAATCGATTCTGTTCATTTTTCAGCTTTTACTGTCAAGCATCCTATAGACCTGGTTGTCTGAAATTCTGGCTGGCTAACTTTTGATATTCCCTTGTCTCTCCTTGTTTATTTCCTGCAGTGTTTCTACTTTATGTTTCGTGGCTTGATTTCTATTAGTGCCAAGCAAACAGCTGATAATTAACCATTCCAAAGGAAGCTCTGAGTCCCAGCATATTTCCAGTATTACAGACGAAATTGTGATGCCTTAAATTTCATGCAAGTGCAAATAATAGGTTAACTTATTTTATCAATAATTTGGGAAAACCTTATTTGCCTTGTCTTCATCCCTAGAAGTCAGACTCCACAACTATGGCCACTTTCACACCTGCCTCCCCCCCATACATATCCTAACTGTGGGAGAGAATACGCAAGCCAGGATATGCGCAGGGTTCAGCCGGTCTGAAAGCCCCACCCCCACCCCACCCTCCGTGCGCACTCATCTTTGCCATAAAACACACGCAGTGATACAGAGCTGGTTTTCCTGCTCTGTATCGCTCTGTGTGTTTGCCAGCAAAGTAGCGTGGAGGGGCTTTGCAACTGGCTGAATCCCGTGCATATCCTGGCTTGCACATGCCACCTCCACCCCCCAGCCAGGATATGCACGGGGGAGGTGGGGAGGTGTGGAAGTGGCCTATGTAACTGTAACTGAATAGATCCTATTTGCAGGTATCATGGCTCAAGGAGTCAATAGGCATAGGTCATGACTTTATTAGTATAACAACAGGTGGCCCCTCCCCAGGCTCACCTCACATCACTGTCAGGCACCTTGTACACGTGTGCCTACAAATGATGCATTCGGTGTAATACCTCTCTAAATGCATCTCCTATGCCAATGTCAGCCAGGGAACCAAAACAGCTATTAATTCGGTGGGGGCAGGCAGTCAGCCTACCCCCGCTTCAGGGAGCACCTTAGGCACATGCCATAACCCTCCCTTCCCTAAAGATTAAGGATGGATGAACAGAATGCAGTTCGGATGTTCAGTCGCTCGGTTCGAAACCAAGTTTGGGTTCGATGGTTTGGTTCAGCCGAGTTCGGGTTGGCCGAACTTGGCCGAACAGTCAAAAATAGTGCTATCGAAACCGAAACCGAAATGAAACTGAAACCGAAACCTAATTTTTGGTCCTGAAAAGACGTTTTTCCTGCCCCTGAACTCATCCAAACTCATCCAACTATGACAGAGCTGTTCGGTCATTCGAGAGTTCGTTTCAGACTCTCGGTTCGGACATCCGAACAGACCAAGTTCGGTCCGAACTCCGAACATCCGAACTGCGTTTGCCCATCCCTACTAAAGATTGAATTGGGGGTGAGGACACGGGGCAAGACTACCAGCTCAGCTGTGCATAGTCCCCTCTCTGGCTTTCTTTGTAAGATTCTCTCCCTGCATCTTAATTGTTATATGAATTAGAACAGGGCCCCATTGTGCTAAGGGATACATATACAACAATAATGAAACCTTTGCACCCAAAGAATTTATTACAAACTAAGGCCTTTTAAAAAAGACCATGGCTGGGGGTGGTGTGGTGTGTCCGTACAGCGAAACCACAATGGAGCACCTGCTCAGGTGGAGTGTGAGGGGAGGGATTCTAATGGGTGGCTACCTAGGTGGTAAGCCTCCACGCACTCTCACCCCCACAGACCAGCTGTGCAAAATATTCATACGGGCAGTCATTTCTCTTCCCTCCCACCCAATCAACATTCCCCACCCCAAGTCCTGCCCAACTGCTCACCCTTTGTCAAGCCACACTGTAGCAGGGTACAGTCCTGTGGGGCTGCTGCCCCTTTAAGAAGGGGGATGAGGGAGTCTGCCAGAGGAATGAGCACACCCAATGGGGTGGCAGAGCCAACCCCATTGCTGGGAATCAGCCTGTGGGGAACACAGGCTGATAAATCCCTGTGACAGAGTGGGCAGGTTAGTGGACCTTTAAGGCTGAGGAAAGGAAGCCTGGCCATGCCCACTCTGCCTGTAGATAAGGAGAGCAAGGGAGAGAGGAAGGGAGTCTCTGCCAGGAAGCCAAGGGAGCAACATCTCCCTGCTACAGCATGTGATGGAGAATGCAGGCATAGCACCACCCGCTGGTGAATGCAGGAACTGCACCCAACCTTGGCAGCCATTTTGCAAAAGGTGCCATTTTGTTGTGGATTGTGGTTGGTGAGCTGCACCTGTGTGACCTCCCTGGTGGAGGGTGAGCCCGGGTGCCTGAAGCAGATGTAACTGGAGGGACTGTGCCCAGTCAGTGAGAGTTCGGGACCAGACGCTGGGAGAGAGCTGTGGAGTTTGCGCCTGGACCGGAACTGAGGAGTGCGCTGGAGTAGCTCAGCCAGGATGGGCCTTGAGCTAGGCTATGGCAGCAGGAGGTGCATGCTGGAACTGGAGGCATACCCTGATGGCACTCAGCTTGTGGAACTTTATAGAGCCAGAGTTGAGGCAGCATGACCAGTGGCCAAGGACTGTGACATGCAAGTACTGGGGACCCAAGGTGGGAGGTACTGTGCAACGGTGTCAGAATTGTGGCCAGCCAGGACTCTACTGGAGGGCCTGCTGGGAGAAATAGCAAGGCCTCCCACACACCTGGACTCTGGGACGTCAGAGCCGGAGGAAGGAGAAGTGTTGCTGGACTTGTGGGGTGATGGGACATGTGGAAAGGCTGTGCCCCAACAGAGGGAAGAGGGATACAAGACCTGAGCCAGATGAGAGGGTAAGTCTGGTGGCAGTGGCCACCCCCATAAGGGAAATGAAAAGGAATCCAGAGCTGAGACCTCCTAGGAGATGTGGGGTTTCCCAAGCCTTGGCACATCTGAAAAGGGATTGTCCCAAAGGAAAGCCTCACAAGGAGGGTCAGCGGGTTGTGAGAATGAAAAGTAGGCCTAGAAAGAGGGGAAGACTTGACCAGAGCCTGGGGGCTTTGAGGTCTGGCTGGATGGACTTTGGGGGTTGATATTGTGGTTCTCCTGTGGCTGAGAGATAGACCTGGGCCTGCAGGGTGGAGGCGACTGAGCCGGCAGCCCCAGGGACTGTGTACACTGATTGTGTGCAATAAAGTACTGTGTACTTAATACCCTCTGGACTGTGTGGTGTGTCCTGAGAGGGTACCCCCTTCCTTGAAGAGGGGGATTCAGCAGAGGCTTGAGGCTGAAACAGCGTAGCAGGAGGTGAGCTAATTCCCCGTGAGTGACACCCTAGCACCCCGTGGGAGACCTCCTGCTACACACACAGCTGCAGACACCATGGAAACATGAAGCTGAAGCAGCCAGTAACCATTTCCTGCCCAGGTGCCGGTGCATCCACTGCAGCAGCTGGCAGTCCTGGGCTACAATGGAGGCACATACTGGGGTGGGAGGACATGCAGGCAGCTGCTGTCTGAGCACCTGTTCTCTATGGCATTGACTCTTCTCTCTCCTGCATCGCAAGGGGGGAGGGGGTGGCCGAGCCAATGCGGTGTTGTATTATGTGTATCTCCTTCAAGAGCTCTCAGCATGACTGGGGCATCATCGAGATGGGGACTTGTCCACTGATGTGTGTGGGTGTCCTGGTCCAAACGGGCTGGGAATTCATGGGCACCTTTCCCCGTGCACTTTTTTGCCTTTCCCTGCACGGGACATTACAACTTTTTCTCTGATGTCCCACAACTGGCCATGACATGAGTGGGTGCTGCTTGGGTCATGGGAGTGTGCATCCCCCCCACACCACCTTTAGATTGGAGTTTGAATGTGTGGTTCATGGGTGGACCTGCGTGGTTGTGTCTCATCTAAAAATGGACTAAGACAGTGGTTTGCATTTTTGCTAAAACAAATAGTGGATTTTGTATTTGTGGATATTGCTTGTATTTTTGGAAATCCATCAAAATATCCCAATTAATAATATCCACTACTGAAACAGGTATTTGCATATCCATTCCCCTCCCCCCCACCCCGCAGTTTTCAGCTGTGTGGATATTTGGTTGTTCAGCTACTTAATTTCAGCTAATGTACATATGCAAATAGTCAAAACGAAGTAAGCAAATATCCAAACAATCAACCAACATGATTTGAATTGAGCAATGTTGTTGGATATTTTTTAATTTTATTTATTTATTTATATAAAACTTATATCCCACCCCTCCTGCCCACAGGGCAGCCCGGGGTGGCGAACAACAATCAATAAAACAATAAAATAATTTTGATTTTTGGACCAAGAGGTCATAGAAATTAACTACTACAACTGTTCCATAGAACAGGTTGTATTCTCTGTTGGCGACACTGTTATCTCTGGTGTAAGAGTCCAAAGCATGATTGTATTCCATGTGTTCTGGCTACTTCCTCCCTGTAGCTTGTGACACATTATGATCACCCCACTAGGATTCTTTACTTTCTTGGTGATAGACATAGCATCAGTGGAGTCGGAACCCGCACTCACTGTGTATCCATTTCTGGTAGGTCCATGGGATCCCTGAGATTTTTCTCATTTCTACAGTTGTCCACTGGTCCAAAAAAATTGATAATCATTGGAGTAAGATGAGAAACAAGAGAGGATATGACAGAGTACCACAAGACAAAATGAGGCAATTATAAGCAGTGTAAGACTTATTTATTTGATCAGGATTTGGTAAATGGGGCTAGGGTTTGGGTATTTATTTTAACTGGACTTTTATATTATTGCATCGCTTATATTTTACTGGGTTTTTATATTTGTATATTTTATGCTTGTTTAGATATTTTATATTGTTAGCCACCCCTGAACCTTTGGAGAAGGGTGGGATAAAAAGTAACCAGCAATTATAATTCACCGTCTGCTAAGTGTTTCATATGAATTACAGTATGGACAAAGAAATTAATTGGGTTGGTTGGCTACTGTACTAATTGGGACACAGTGGATCCAAAAAGTTTGGATTTAGGCAGGAATGGCTACTATGCCAAGTCTCTATGACGTGTTGTCGACAAAAGCATAACAGAGCTGATCTGTGTAACCTAGTGGATAAGGTGCTGGCCTTAAATTTGAGAGACCAGGGTTCAAATATTTTTTGTATTCATGAGCTAACTGGGTGGTCTCAGCCAAGTCTGGATTTTATAGATACAGGTTGTTTGAGGGTAAGAACATAAGTGCCATATTGGGTCAAACCAATGGTCCGTCAAGCCCAGCATCCTGTTTCTGAAAGTGGCCAATCTTGGTCATGTGGGAGAAGTAGGCAACAGGTCATAATGGGTGATCCATTCCCTGTTGTTCACTCGCAGCTCCTGACAGTAAGAGGTTACATACCTATTTGGATAATAACTGTTAATGGACTTACTCTCAGAAAATGTATCCAATCCTTTTTAAACCCAGTGTACTACTGGCCTTGACCACATCTTCTGGTAACAAATTCCACAAATTAATTGTGCATTGAGTGGGGAAAAAACAAAACACTTTCTTTTATTTATTTTAAAATTGCTTTCAGTTTCATGGAGTGTCCCCTAGTTCTAGTACTTTTTGAGAGGGTTAAAAAAAACATTCCCTATTAACTCATTCTACACCACTCATGATTTTATAAACTTCTATCATATCCCCTCCGAATCATCTTTTCTCCAAGCTGAAGAGCCTTAGACTATCTGGCTTCTTTTCGTATGGAAGCCATTCCATAACCTTTATCATTTTTGTTGGCCTTCTCCTTACCTTTTCTAGTTCTATTATATTTTTTTGTGATAGGGCAACCAGAACTGCATGCCGTATTTAAGATGCGGTTGCACCACAGATCTCTATAGAGGCAATAGGATATTTTCATTTTTATTCTCTATCCCTTTCCAAATAATTCTTAACGTTCTATTTGCTTTTTTGACTGCTGCCACACACTGAGCTGAGTATTTCAATGTATTGTCCACAATGACTTCAAGATCCTTCTCCTGACTGGTAACTCCTAATTTAGAACCCAGCATTGTGTACATATAGTTTGGATTATTTGTCTGCATGTGCATCACTTTGCACTTGTCGTCATTAAATTTCATATGCCATTGAGATGCCCAGTCCCCCAGTTTTGCAAGATCCTCCTGCATTATTCATAGTCTGCTTGTGTTTTAACTGCCATAAGAACATAAATAGTGCCATAATGGGTCAGACCAATCATCTATCAGGCCCAGCATCCTGTGTCAGACAGGGGCCAATCTCTTTCTCTTGGGAGAAGTACTCAGCAGGTCACAATGGGCAATCCATTCCCTGTTGTTCCAGCCCGCAACAGTAAGAGGTTACATTCCCCAAACCTACTTAGCTAATAATTAATGGACCTATCCTCCAAGAACATATCAAATCCCCTTTGAAAACTAGCTACACTACTGGCCATGACCACTTCCCTCTCACAGTAAGTTCAACAAGATAAAAGATAACTGAACTCCTTATCTTCCCCCCTCATCCTTCCTCTCCCTCTTCCCTGTCGATTCTCATTGATGGGGTTACCATCCTTCCCGTCCCCCAAGCCCATAGCTTAGGCTTCATCTTTGACTCACCCTTTTCTTTTAAACACTACATCGTCTCTGTTGCCAAATCCTGTTGCTTCTCCCTCCATAACATTGATAAGATTCGCCCTTTTCTCTCGGTCTCCTCTGCCAAAATGCTTGTTCATGCCCTGGTCATCTCTCACCTCCATTACTGTAACCTCCTTCTCACTGGCCTCCCCCGCTATCCCCTCTCTCCCCTTATCTCTGTCCAAAACTCTGCTGCCATGGCCATCCACCTCACCCGTTGCTTCGACCGCATGCAGCCCCTCTTCTCCTCTATTTACTGGCTCCCCCTTCCTGAATGAATCCTGGCCAAGCTCCTAGTCTTCACCTATAAATCTCTTCACAACCTTGCTCCCCCCTACCACTCTGCGCTAATTTCCCTCCGTACTCCAGTCCGTAAACTCCGCCCCTCCTCTGTTGCCTCTCTCACCCTCCCATGCCTCCCCTGCTCATCTAACTGCCTTCGTCTCTACTCCTTAGCTACCCCCCATGCCTGGAACTCCCTTCCTGCCCACATCCGCCTCACCCCCTTTCTTCGTACCTTCAAATCTCACCTCTTCCACTTTGCCCTCCCCAACTCCTCACTCCCCTCACCTAACTCCTGCTGATACCCTCCATTCAGTCCAATCTGTTACCTGAGGTCTGTGTACACATATCCTCACCACATGGACCAACCAGCCATCATTTCTGATGTAGCCAAGCCAATCATGTGCACCTGGGACCTCACATCCTCGTGAATGTTCCACTTCCTGTCTCTGTTCCCCTTCCTTCATATCCTCCCCAACCCCCGCCCCATCTCTCAGATTGTAAGCCCTAGGGCAGGGACTGTGTATTCAATTACTTTGTAAAGCACCAGGTACATTGATGGTGCTATATAAATGCTTGCTAATAATAATAATAAAAAATTATGTACGGAGTTAAAAAAAAGACTCTCCTATTTGTTTTAAACCTGCTACCAGTTAATTTAACGGAGTGTCCCCTTGTTCTAGTACTCTTAGAGAGGGTAAATAACTGCTCCCTATTTTCATGTTCCACACCACTCATGATTTTATAAACTTCTGTCCTATCCCCTCTGTCATCTCTTCTCAAAGCTGAAGAGTCCTAACCTATCAAGACTCTCCTCATAAACTTCCATAAACTTGATCATTTTTGTTGCTCTTCTTTGTATCTTTTCTAGTTCTACCATGGCTTTTTTGAGATGAGGAGACCAGAACTGCACACATAATACTCCAGGTGCAGTCATACCATAGATCTATATAGAGACATTATGGTATTTTGAGTTTTATTATCTATCACTTTCCAAATGATTCCCAACTTTGTTTGCTTTTTTGACTGCTTTTTTGACTGCCACCACACACTTAGCTGAGGATTGTATTGTCTACAATGACTCCAAGATCCCTTTCCTGAGTGGTTATTCCTAATTAGTTTGGGTTATTTTTCGTTATGTGCTTCACTTTGCACTTGTCCACGTTAAATTTAATCTTCCATTTGGATGCCCAGTCATCCATTCTCGCAAGTTCCTCCTGCAATTCTTCACAGTCCACTTGGGTTTTAACTATCTTGAATAAATTTGTGTCACCTGCAAATTTGATCAGCTCACTCTTTACACCCTTTCCCAGATCATTAATCTAATATTAAACAACACCGGTCCCAGTACAAGATCCCTGGGGCACTCCACTAGTTACTTCTCACCACAGTGAAAACTGACCATTTAGACCTACACTTCGCTTTCCATCTTTTAAATAGTTACCAATCCACGATAGGACACTACCACTTATCCCATGACTGTTTAATTTTCTCAAGAGTCTCTCATAGGGGACCTTATCAAATGCCTTCTGAAAGTCCAGATACACTATATCGACCAGCTCACCCTTATCCACATGCTTATTTACATCCTCAAAAAATTCCAATAGATTAGTGAGGCATGAGTTCCCTTTCCTAAATCCATATTGACTCTTCCCCATGAAGCCCTGTTTATGCTGTTCTTAACAACTGTTTCCACCAGTTTGCCAGGCACTGACATCAGGCTCAACTGTCTGTAGTTTCCAGAATCAGGTCTGGAGCCCTTTTAAAATATTGGTGTTACATTTACTACCCTCTGGTACAGTGACAGACTTAAGTGATAAGTTACAAATTGTAGGTTTGCAATTTCATATTTGAGTTCCTTCAGAACTCTGGGGTGAATACCATCTGGTCCTTGTGATTTGTTACTATTTAGTTTGTCAATTTGTTCTAGAACCAACTCCAGAGTCACGTTTATTTGGGACAGTTCTTCCTAAAGTTGATTATAGTTGTGTCATCTGGAAATTTGATCACTTATTTTTACTCCCTTTTCCATATCATTAATGAATATATTAAACAACACCGGTACCAGTACAGATCCCTGGGACACTCCACTATTTACTTCTCTCTATTGTGAAAAATGACCATTTAGACCTATTCTTTGTTTCGTATTCCTTAACGAGTTAGTGATCCATGTTGGAATACTACCTCTTATCCCATGACTGTTTAATTTCCTCAAGAGTCTCCCATGAGGGACCTTATCAAATGCCTTCTGAAAGTCCAGATACACTATATTGACAAGCTCACACTTATCCACATGCTTATTTACACCCTCAAAAAATCCAATAGAATAGTTAGACACAACTTCCCTTTGCTAAATCCATGTTGTCTCTTCCCCATTATGTTGTGTTTATCAATATACCCAGTAATTCTGTTCTTAACTAACATTTCCAACAGTTTGTCTAGTACCAACATCTGGCTCACCTGCCTGTAGTTTCCAGGATTGCTTTTAGAGACCTTTTAAAATATTGGTATTATGTTTGCTATCCTCCATTCCTCAGGTACAGTGACAGATTTTAGTGATAGATTTAAAATGACCAATAGCAGGTCTGCAGTTTCATACTTGCATTCCTTCAGAACTCTGAATACCATCTAGCACTGGTGAACTTGTTACCATTTAACTTCTTAGTCAACTTTCTTTAGAACCTATTCCAGAGTAAAGTATGCCACCTGTATCCCAGCTGGAAGTCACCACCATCACCCACTGCTTTACCAAATAAACCTAGTAGTTGGGGACTTCAAAGCTAAAGGGTGGGGGAGGAGAGAAGGGAATAGGAAAGGACAAGCCAAAATTTAAGAAGCAAGGTTTTTTAACCCCTAACCCCCCCTCCCCCAATAGTTCAGAAAGTTAAATAACCCACAGCATTGCCCTGTGCCCAACCACCAACTTTAAAATATAAAGTGCAGGGTGTTGTAACCCCAAGAATTGCCCCTATGGCCTTACCCTCCCATCTTTAAAATGTTGTGCCTGCGAAATGAGGAGTGCAACCCTAAAGCCAAAATACTTACCTCCACAAGCAACTAGCAGCAGTGTCGCACACAGCCAGGTCACCAAAGAGAATGAATAATACCCAAATGCCCATTTTTATTTGCCACTGGCAGTCAATCAACAACTATCCTGTGCTTGTCCCCCCCCCCCCATCCCACCTGTCCCCTCCCATTACTCCCATGCCTACCAAATATGGCAGTAAGCTTCATTTCCTAGCTCAGTGAAGGTAAGTTCAGGTAGGTTACTCAGATCATGTCAGGAGCTCCTAAGTCCTGATGATGCCTGGCTAAAGAAGATGCACAGCCACAGCAGTGCAGAGAAACACTCAATCGAGTGTATCTGGAATTATTCCTCAGAACTCGGAGGTACTGAACAGAGTGCCATGATCCTCGGTAAGTTCCAAATAAATTTGAACACTGAATTTCAGCAATAGTTAACATATAATATTCTTGTCTGATTGACACTTATTTTCCATCATGTCCCTTGTGACAATTGCCATGTGATGTTCATGCTGGCCAACAGTCTTAGAGCAAAAGAAATGAAATTGCAGAACACTATGCTAAAGAGACAAAACAATAACCCAACCTCGCTTAATTACATGTGAATTACACTGTAACCATTAATATTATGGGTCAAATGGACATTAGGACTCAAAATGCCCAGTCACACACTTTATAAACTTAGAGTATCTCCATTCGAATGAACAGAGATACTCCTGTCATGCAGCTATGGTGAAGAATTACAGAAAGAGCAATGTTCTTCTAACCCCAGATAAGAAATTTGATTAAAATAAGAGGCTTCTCCTAAAGATTTTCATAGTCTTTGGGTGCTAACAAATGAGATGTTAGCCCACACCAGGTGGGTGTCCACCTACCTGTTTACTAGTTGTTCAACCCAACCAAACATAGGATCACCACCGACCAGACCCACAGCCTGCACTCGAGGTTTTGGAGAAAGTGAAGCCCACCATACAGGCAAATGCTGGATAACAAAGGGTAATGTAAGCAGGCCCAGACTTCCAGGCAGGCTGCCTGGACCTTGGGTGGCATTTTCTGGGGGGCGGCAATCCTGGCTCTAACCGCCACCCATTTTTCTCCAAAATCAATTTTTTTATTGTTGTTTTAGCCCCATGGTCATAACATACCATACAAATCCCATTTTTCTTTTTTTCTTCTCTTTCCTCTCTGCACAGCCAGAGGCTGCTGTTTGCAGCTGAAGTCTGCTGCCTGGGTCCCCATTTCTTAACTGCCTCTACCACTGTCTGCTAGTATGCCTCCACATGTGAGTGATCAGAAGGTTGTTGCCTAGTAAAGAAGGTTCTTCGAGATGGTGCCTAACATTCTCACAACTGGGTTGTGCATGGCATGCTCCCCATATTCAAATAGACCAGATGATGGTCTCGAGCTCATCTAGTAGAAAAATCACTCTCCTCCTAAGAATGACAGTTCCTTCCAACCCTTTCTAGGAATATAACAAAAACATTCTATGCAGGGCTGGAGAGGTGGGTGTTGTGAAGCCATCTTGAAGAACCTTGCTTACAAGGCAGAAACCTTCTGTCCTTCTTTGAGTGGCTCCTCACAGGCCCTTTTTACACAGATTCCCTGGGTGGGGGGTCCATGAGTGCACCAATGCATGGCCAGGGAGTGCACATGGATTGGCCACACATGCATCCCCACTCACTGCCCACTCATCCACACCCACAGAGCAATCGACATTTTCGCCAGTTGCTCCATGCATGATGACAAGTGGGGGGTGAGTGGGGATGCATGTTAGGCAGGTGCTTGCATGCACCTCCATTCACTGCGGCCACATGCACTGCATCAATCACATGAGCTCCCCCACCCATGAACATGCAGCGTGGGGGCGGGGCGTGGCTTGGCTTGGGGGCAGCATCCTGAGAAGGGCCTAAGGGAACAAAATTGCTAAGTCTTGCCCAGAATGTAAGCCCATGTATCCACATTCTGTCAATTAGGTTGTGTGCAGTGCCTCTGCAAGTACAGGTCCACTAGCACAATAGAGTCGCAGGCATGAATCCTAGAGCATTGGAGGAGCAACCACTTCCTGCTCCTCTCTCTGTTCCTGTTCTCACTAGCGCTGCCAGTGAGCCAGTGGGGGCTTCCCACAAGCACATGAAAGACATGATGTGGGCTGCCTATTTATTAGGCTGCACACCAAAAACATGTGATTGGGGACTAAGTGAGGGATGTACAGATCAAACCTAGAGTCCATCTGGGTAGTACCCCATTTGTTTTCAACCTCTGTCTTCACTTGACTTCACTGAAATTCTTCTGCTACTAGCCTCCCTGCATGACTTCCCACTGAATAATGTTAAAGAACCAGTCATTATATTTCACCCCACCCCCCAAGTATAAATGTACCAAAACATAAATGAGAGAAGATTGTCTTGTAGAAAAATGGCCAAAGTTTCACAATTAAACTAAACAATATTCCAGCATATGCCATAAAGTGACCCCTTTTATCAATGTTAATAAATATGTGCTGAAACTTGTTAACAGCAAAGTCTCAGAAGAACCTAAGAAGGCCATACTTTAACAAAAACCTAATTAAGAATTAAAGTACATGCTCTTTTCCAAAGCTTTGTTTGGCTTAACTGGAATAAGAGATGACATGAGCAGTTAGCTTTCCCCGTGTAACTTTCTTTGCAATGAGACTTCTGCCTTAGCCAGTGCTTCCACTGTAACATTCTCTGTAATCACAATGCTTCACCTCCTCGAAGCAACTTTAATCACATCCATGGGTGCAATTTTCTTGCCAGAGAACGTTTTCAGAAATACCAGCATGCTGTCAAACTTAATGTATCTAAATTGGGTTTCATACTCTCATAGGGAAATCATAGAAATGTCAAAGCCCACATCCACTTTCACTGTTAACAATTTTGCCTTCAATCATATAAGTAAACAGATCCTTTCTTTTTCTTCCTGAAATCTTTGTCTTGTGCATATTTGTCAATTAACTGGACCCATTGCTGATGCTGAGATACCCACAAGAGCATTTTTCTCTTTTTGTTTTAGCCATCAACTCTAATGGGGGCTTTATGGTCAGTTCTTCCCATTATTCAATGTGCTGATGAATATGTGCTGTATGGGACATTTTTTTCTCACCCCATCTGCCTATTCCATGCTTCTAGTCTTTCTTAATATGAGCTTTTCTACCACAATGATGCTATTTTTTATTAAACTATGAACACTATAGGTGGCCATTATTATTTTTTTCCCCCTCCATTTTTTATTCCATTTCAAAAGCCTGACAGTAGTTAAAGAGCTGGCATGCTGAATCCACTGTCTGTTATGC
Organism: Sphenodon punctatus; assembly: GCA_003113815.1. Classification (NCBI taxonomy): domain Eukaryota; kingdom Metazoa; phylum Chordata; class Lepidosauria; order Sphenodontia; family Sphenodontidae; genus Sphenodon; species Sphenodon punctatus. Next base: position 1,786,769 of record QEPC01007587.1, read on the forward strand.
TGACTGGTATTGTATCCTTGTTTGTCACCAACAGGAGACAAGGACATGTGTATTGGGTTTGAAGGTCACACTCTTCATTGCCACTTATAATTAATTAGGGAGGGTAACATCACCCCATAATGACCTGGGACCACAAGTTCCTTAGGTGTCTCCTGAGGGCCTTCCCTGGGCCATCTACCGATGACTGGCTGCTCCCTGCCTTTGGATTGGTTAACGGTTACACATATTTTATGGAGATGCCTTCATCCTATGAAAATGTGTAGTAAGAATTAACCACAACTATCACTGGACCTCTGCTATGGAGGCCACCAGCTCATGCTTGGCTGGCTCTCATTCCCTCCCCAGTCTCCATCATCGGGCTGATACAGTTTTGGCTTTGTATGGTGAATCTCAGCATGGCTAATACAGCCACCTCCTTGGTACAAATCTATCTTCCTATTTCTTTGTTGACTTTCCTTCGTGCCATATCAACCTTTCCCAGATGGATAGCTCTACTATGTGTTCTAACATGTGGATTCAAACAAACAATATGCCTGGGAACAACTGTTGCCCGGCTAATAAATCACTCTTGAGTCTTAACCATTAACTGCAAGCCCTTGGTCTTTGGCAAACTATTCTCCCCCAAATGGATGACTGTCATGTCTGGCTGTTTGTCAGAAATTGCAGAGTGAAGTAATGGCATGAGCTGCTCCCAGTGAATTCCCTTCCTTGCTATCCGTATGAGTTCTACCTCTTCCTCTCTGGGAACCCCAATGAGTGCTCTCTGTGGCCTTGTATGTTCAATGTAGAATGTTATGGCCCATGATCTATATGAGCTTTTGTGGACGGTCACCTTCTGGCTCTGAGGGGTAAACGTAACAAAAACCAGTTAAAACCAACAACTCATGGTAATATCATTAGTACCTGTCTGTTTCCTGTATGTATGACCAGAAGGCACTGGATATCCAAGATCCCAGATCTCGAATTTCCCCATTTGAGAAACCTATTACAGAAGCAACACTAGCCACTCTGATGCAGAATGAGTGGGACTCAAAATTCTCTGTAGGGAAGTGGAGAAAACAGAGACTCTGATGCAGTACAGCTGAAAATGGGTATTGTGTGAGGGGGGACCCATTGGAGTGCCTAAAAATGCCCCACAGACTGAAGGTCAAACCACTAAATTCTGATTTTGTGGCCAAAACTGAGCACAATATAGGGGGATTAAGCATAATCAACTGCTCCTGACAAATAAGTCAAAGAAGGTCCATTTTTGATCTGCGCAATCAGATTAACAAAGTCTCAGTCTGGCAAATGACTTCACTAAAATCTTAGACCATTTTTAGACGAGGAGCGCTGAAGCGCCTCCTGAACGCCGTGTTCAAAGACAAGCGGCCGGAAGTGACGTGTCCCCATTGCCACCGGTGGTGGCGGGGGGAGACACAGGGCTTTCGAGCGGCACTTTCTGAAAGCCAGAAAATTCAAGTCTTCAGAACGCGCCGCTTGAAAGCCCCGTGTCTCCCCCCACCGCCACCTCCGGCAATGGGGACATGTAACTTCCGGCCGTTTGTCTTTGAACGCGGCGTTCAGGAGGCGCTTCAGCACTCCTCGTCTAAAAACGGTGTAACTCTCTGTCTGACTCAACCATACTAGATTTGGGCACCAAATTGCTGCCCAATTCGGTGCCCAAATACCCCAAAGAAGGTAGTCTTTAAAATGGCATTGAACAGAATTGTTTCAGACTCATCATAGCACACATGTGGTAGGGAGTTGGAAATATCCAATATGAATTGGGGGGATGATAGAGGCACGGGTGTCTTCCCTATGCCCTTGTTCCCATGACCAACTGTCTAGCATCCAGCATAGAAAAAAGGCATGGTCTGGTGTGGGATGGCCAGCTAGCCCACTAGTGTAACCCAAGGCAGTCATTTTACTGGCTATGGTGCTTGGTACTAGGCCACTACACTGTAATGCCAAGCCAAATCACAGCATTTGTCCTTATAGAATTGGGAAACCCCAACCAAGAACCTCACCCCTGCAATGTGGCCATTGTGGATCTTATCCAGGCTGGTGGGAACAGACGTGCTAACAAACCTTGGTCCACCTTGGCCAAAAAGGGCAGACCTTTGCCTTGTCTGTGACCCCAAAGGTCTGTGGGATCACAGCCTGGGCAAGCTGCTGACACAGCTTGGGAAAAACTTGGACCAACATCTGGTGGCAACCGCGCACACATGCAGGCCAGGTCTGGACCAAAGCATGACAGAGAGGGATGAAATAGCTCACTGTCACATCTGTTAACACCCCTAGAATAGCAACAATTCAGTGAGGCAGAAACACTGATTTTCCTTCACATAGAATGGGAAATGGACAGGGAGGGAATTTAGAATTGCTGGGATAGCAGCAGGCTTGTCCCTTCCCAACAGCAGGCTTGTCCCAGTAATTTCAGTACTTCCTTCAGAGGCAGAAGCTTCCTTTTCCATTTTGACTTTATTTTCTTTGTAGAGGTAAATACCTTCCAATTACCCTCACAGTAACACCCCTGTTCATGAGAACATGAGAGGTTAATGGGTGGCTTCACACTAACACCTGCCCTGCCTCTGCATCACCTCACACCAGGTAGGTTCTCTGTTTAAAGGCAGCCCACCAGAGGTGGAGGTGGAGCAAAGCTTTGCACCTGTTCAGGGCGACAGCACAGCAAGCAGCCCAACCCTGGAGCAGTGGATAGAGGTGGAGCTGCCACATCCATCTGATCATCAGACAGCTGCTGCAACCCTGCTCTTGGCTGGGGTTTTCCTCAGCAACGCCATAGTGTTGTGGGCAATGTGCCCACAATGCTATGGTGTGGGGAAGAGCTGTCATGGTGTGGGAGAGGGTGCCATGCGGGCAGATCGTGGACACTGGCAGGCAGAGGGTTAATTTAAAGTGGACCCAGGTGCAGCTACGAGTGGGCAGATGCGGTTGCATCCCCAGAGTTGCTCCTGGGTTGTGCAGCTCACATCCATGTGAAAGTACCCAATGTGAGTTAGGAGGGACTTTCTTCCCAGAAAGTCTTAGGAGAAAAGCTCAACATATTATTTAACATTTTTATAGTGATTTCAGTGTTCAAAGTGCTTTATAGTCTTAGTTCATCCTCACAACAACCCTGTGAGGTAGGTCATTATTATTCCTATTCCATTTTCCATTTTAAATGTGGATAACTGAAGTAAAGAGAGAATGACTTGCTTAAGAACAAGGCAACTCAATGTGTTTGTGGCTACGGTTGCTTTTACACAAGCCAGAAGCAGCCTCCTTTCTTGAGGATTTCAGAATCTTCAAAAAAGAAACTAGCTCAGGGGGATTTAGTTGGCGCCTGCCCAGCTTCCAGTAGTGGCAGTGGAGCATGTAAACCTCCCTGTGCTAGTTTCTTTTCTTGCAAACTCTGAAATCCGCAAGAAAAGAGGCTGCTACTGGCTCATATAAAAGCAGCCTCAGACAGCATTTGAACCCTGGTTACCCAGGTCCAATACCATCAACATATTTACTAGACTACACTGAGGTGGTGGGCACATGGTACCTTCAGTACTTTCTTACCCATACACAGAGACCTGTGTTCACTGCATTTCCCCTATTGGTGCCAATCGGTAAAATCCAGTGAATACAGGTCCCTGCCCTTGTGGCATACAAGAAGTCCTTTTTTGGGGGGAACACTTAAGAAGGGAGGTCTAATATCAGTTACTTTCAGACATCACAGCATTCAACTGGTAAAGCCTATCAAAGTTGTGTGTAGTGATCTGCCAAGTTGAGACATTTTCAGCCTCCTACCATGTGGTAAATCAAAGGTAAATCCCTGGGGATTCATGGCAAATTTCTATCCAAGTCTCAGAATAGAACCCGCAAAAGCATTTATTTATTTAGTTAGTTAGTTAGTTACATTTATATGCCACCTTCTCATGCCCACGGTTTCTTGGGGCAGCTTCCATACAAAAATAAAACAATATTTAAAACACCAATACAATTCATAACATTTAAAAGCCTCATTTATCACCCCCTTCTCCAATCCCGAAGGCCTGGGAGAACAGTCACGTCTTACATGCCCGACAAAAGGCCAATAGACTTTGGGGCCAGGCAGGCTTCCTCCAGGAGGGAGTTCCACAACTACAGTCCTACCACCAAGAATGCCCTTTCCATTGTGGCCCCCCGCTTCACGTGGGGGACCTCTAGGAAGGCACTAACGGCAGATCGAAGGGGCCGTCCTGAAACGCAGAAGGTGAGGTGGTCCCTGAGATACCTGGGGCCAAGACCATGTAGGGCTTTATAAATCAAAGTCAGCACCTTGAATCTCTTTTGGTACATTATAGACAGCCAGTACAGCGGGTGGAGCACAGGTTTAATGTGCTCTCTTTGTCCCGTCCCTGTTAGGAGACAGTCTGCCACGTTCTGCACTAGCTGCAACCTCCAGGCCAGCGTCAAGGGAAGCCCCACGTAGAGCACATTACAGTAGTCCAGACTTGAGGTGATGAAGGCATGGATCAGAGTGGCCAGGTTGGATCTGGAGATGTATGGGCACAGCCTCCGCACCAGATGAAGCTGGTGGAAAGCCGCCCTTGCCACCACCTCTACCTGCCAATTGAGGCGGAGGCCTGAGTCCAGTACCACCCCCAGACTTTGTACCTGCTGGGCCACAGAGGAGCACACACCCTCCACAAGGGGGTCAGCACCTCCCCTGCTTTACCCACCACCATCACCTCCGTCTTATCACAGTTGAGTCTCAGTCTGCTCTGCCACAACCATGTCGCAATGGCCTCCAAACACTGGGATAGCACAGAGGTGGCAGGACCTGGATCAGTTTAAAAGGAGAGGTAAAGCTGGGTGTCATCAGCGTATTGGTGGCAACGTGCACCAAACCCTCTCATGATCTCCCCCAAGGGCTGCATATACACATTAAATAATAATGGAGACAAGATTGAACCTTGCAGAACGCCACAGTCCAGGGCCCGGGGGCTAGATGTTTCTGCCCCCAGGACAACCTGCTGGGTCCTTCCCAAGAGGAATGACTGGAACCATACTAGGACAGTCCCATCCAGACCCCCCAGATCACGCAATCATCTCAGCAGCAGTCCATGGTCTACTGTATCAAACGCAGCCGAGAGATCTAGCAGGATTAGTAATGTTGAACGTCCTGCATCCATCTACTGGTGGAGATCATCCATGAAGGCCTCCAGTGCCGTCTCTGTACCATAGCTGGAGCGAAACCCTGATTGAAATGGGTCAAGGAAACCGATGCTGTCCAGATGAACATGGAGCTGCAGAGCCACTTACCATTCAATAAACTTCCCTAAAAAGGGAACGTTAGAGATGGGCCGGTAGCTGGTGAGTTCATCCACATCAAGAATCAACTTCTTCAGCAAGGGATCCACCACGACCTCCTTGAGGTCGGGGGGCAATCTACCCTGCCGAAGGGATGCATTGATTACCCCCACCAGCACCGCCCCCAACGTCTCCCTGGAGACTTTCACCAAACAGGAAGGGCAAGGATTTAATTCACAACTAGTGGTTCTAACAGACCCCAAGACATCCACAGCATCATCTGGCATCACTTCCTGAAACTCACCCCAGAAAGATGAACCAGACGGAGCTTCCATCACCTCGTGCTTCCTCTCCACTGTTCCTAATCCAGTGTAGAAGTTTCTCTGGATCCGAGCGATCTTGTCTGCAAAGTAGATTGCAAACTCCTCACAGCGCGCCTGGGACAAGTCCCCGTCAAGGCAGAGGGAGGCCAGACTGACCAGCCCCCGCACCACCTTGAAAAGCTCCTCTGGATGTGACTTTGCAGACACTATGAGGGTGGCAAAGAACTCTTTCTTTGCCACTCTTACAGCCTCAACGTAGGACCGCAAATGGGACCTGCGGAGAAGTCGGTCAGATTCGGCACGAGTCCGATGCCAGCATCGCTCTAGTCGTCTACCTACCTGCTTCATACACCGCAGTCCCTCAGTAAACCAAGGGGCCCTGCGATGATGAGGCAGAGGTAGGAGACATTTCAGAGCCACCCTGTCAATAGCCCTGCCCCCCATGAGCAAGATGCTCCACACCCGGACAAGCTCATCAACAGGACTGCCATGAGAAGCCAGGGTTATATCCCCTAGGGCCTCCTGCAACCACTGAGGACCATCCTAACTTGTCCCATTCTCTTCCGGGGATTCAGGTTTCAGCTTTGGTCTCACACTCTCTGTCAGGGGTTAGTACCAAAATGCCAATTGAATTCAGTGGGAATAGGTTTGGATTTCTGATTTTTACTTACATGCTGTTCTACTTTTCTTCTGGAGTGTCAGATATTAGTGTTCCTGAACAGGTGTGTGGGAGTTCAAAGAAAAATGATATGTGGTAAGTTGAATAACAGTCTGACAAGATGCTTCAGTTCTGACTTGTTAATTTTTCTAGGGAAGAACCCTGTTTGGTCTGAAAACTAAATTGGTCCAGTAAAGATATTGTCTGAATTACTTGTCTCCATTGGGGTACTTCAGGTAAGTTGTTATAAGAGCATTGACCATAACCTACCAAAACCCTCACCTGTAAAAAACTCTGCCTTCATAAGAGGGCTAAGGGATAATCAGCTTCCTCAGTGGGGCCTATAAAAAGGGCAAATTCCAAAGAGGAGCATCCTGGGAAGGGAAGCCACTGAGACAGCTAGAGGTGCACATGATCCACTTGACCCAGGCATCAACGTCAGAAAAACTACAGCACTTCAGGTGTTCCAGACCAGGAAACTTCCTGTCGGCTTTGCTCCTCTAGGCCTGTTCAATAACTGGTCTCAGGAGTGGAGATGAACCCTCCCCTCAGGCACAGCCTTCCCTGCCACACTGGAGGAGCTCTCATGGCCCCACTCCTACCCAGAGATACTCTTTGGGGTGCCAGTTCTGTGCTCCTCCCCAGAGGCGATCTCTGAGGGGCTGGTCCACAAACCACATCATGATCTATTGAAGATTAGCTTGTGAACTAATAGGTCATGCTCTACCTCTTAGTCACCCTTAGGTAACTTAATTTAGTTTACTATTTACATTATTTCAGTTGGGTTATTACAGTATTTTGGTTATTTTGTTTCAGTAACTGGACAAGTGTAATAGCGCTAGTCATGCCAAAATGACACAATACTGAAATTACCAAATGCCTGGACTAACTGAACCAAAGCAGCCAACCCAAAACAGCTGAAATGGATATCTGATGAAATGGGTATAAATGGCAGTTAATATCTACATTGTCAGGTTCAAGTCAAATAGCGCAAATTTAATTGATTTATTCATTTTTACATATATTTGTTCCAACTCTAGTGTGCTGTGTATGCACAGTACAAGTCTTATGTACCCATGCAATAACTCAGCAAATACAGGCATTGTGAGGGCTACTTGACTCTGGGTGTCTTTAGGCATAACAAAGTTCAGGTGTCAAAATCTCTAAGCATGTGTTTGGCCATTGTGTGAAAGCACCATAACAATCCGGTCACCTGTTGAATGCCTTCTTGGAGGTCCCCCGCGTAAAGCGGGGGGCCACGATGGAGAGGGCATTCTTGGTGTCCGGGCCGCGATTATGGAACTCCCTCCTGGAGGCCCCAAGTCTGCTGGCCGTCCACCGGGCCTTCAAAACATGGCTGTTCTCCCAGGCCTTTGCAGGAGGGGAGGGGGTGGGATAAAAGTTTGGGGGGGGGGTGTTTTTAGGTTTTTTTTAAAGATGTTTTAATATTTTGTTTTATGGTTATTTTAACTTATTGTTGTTTTTGTGTGTTGTAAGCCGCCTCGAGATATCATGGGCATGAAGGGGCGGCTAATAAATGTAAATAAATAAATAAATAATGATGTGAACACCATTGCATCACAAGGACAATTTGTATGTTCCAGCTGAACAGGTGGCCAATGTTGTATCTAACGATATCACATGGCGTTATTAGAAGGTAAAGCACAGGGAATGAGGTAGCAGCGCTTGCATGCTGAGATCAGGTGGGTGAGCAAAACACCAATTTTCCCCACGATAGGCTGTGTGTCTAAGCAGCACCACATGGTAAACACAGGGTCAAACCGGTGTTCATATCAAGGTCAAAACACACATTCAGGCACCCATTGCATTATGTCTAAAGACACCCAATGTCTTTAAACATCAGTGAACAGATGGAAGAGCAAATAGATTTGCTCCTTCAAGTAGTTTTCTGTTACAGGGTGTCTTTAAAAGGTTAAGTAACAGTAAAATACAAATTGATCTTTCCAGAGCAACCCATCATTCATTATTTTCAGTTTGTTAGTCCCTTTCTTTCTCTTTTAAGTTGATGCATCCTCTCCTCTCCTTTCTCTCTGAAGATACTTTGTCTAGGTGTGAGATGCCATTGTCAGAGCAAGTAATTGGGCAGTCCTCAGCATCATTTCTTGTAGTTCTGCAATCACATTCACTGCCACTGATGCCAAGGGATTTATTCTCTCCCCTGTATTGACATTTTTGTCAGTGTACTTCCCTTTTAGACTGTGATCGCTGTTTCATGAAATGCCTGTGCCATGGCATAAAATCAACGTACAGTCAGATATATTTTTATTACTGTACAGTCTTAAGCAACACCGTATTTGAGATTCTGCAAAACACAAAGGAAGATCACCCTCTTTCTGATTAGAGAACCAAAAGCAAATCACCATTTCAGGCAGCAAAAAAACAGTTGTGTCCCCTTCCACACTGATGACACAGGTATGAAATTACACATGCAGCTAGAAATGCTTGACCCTGAAACCAGATAATTAGTGGAACTTTCCTTTTTTCAAAGCCATTAACAAAATCCCTCTATAAACTGTGACTAAATGTGGGCTAGCTCAGAGTGAGGTAATCAGTAATCAAATGTAATGCCAACAAAATGTTCCTGCTCCAGAGGGGACAAAAACCTTTTAAGAAACATGACAAGCCAGAAAGTAAGGGGAATAAACAAAAACACCTTGTGTTAACTTAGGCAGCTGTCACACCTGTGCGAATGGGTCATTAAAAGTTTGGGAGAGGGGGGCTACATACAAATCAAGTGTGTCTTTGATCAGGTGTGAATGCCCTGAGATGGGTGATTGAAGCTTTTTTTACATGTTTATAAGGACAATTGACACTGAGTTGGATTTCGCAGCTTGGTCAATCGCCTTTGTAAACAGTACAAACACAAAATTTTCAATCACCCACCTCGGGGCTTTCACATCTGATCGAAGACACACCTGATTTTGTATGCATGTCCATTTTCCTGACCTCTTAGTGACCCATTCATGCAGGTATAAAAGCTGCCTTAGTTTTTTAACCCATACTAATAATTAAGGAGGACACAACAAAAGTGAAGGTTTAAATTGAAGTTAAAATCTTCTATGATAGCAACGACTATGACCAGAATCATCTAAGGCCTTCACCCTAGATGGCAGGCTGCTTCTGTCACTGTGGAATGTACAGTTTGATAAACTGTAAAGAAGCTGCCTCTGCCTGTCATCATTAAAGCTGCCTGGGCATTTTAGAGTATGTATAAAAAAAAGAGATACTGACTTTCCAGCAGAGCTTTCCAATAAGACTTGGCATGTGTTTTTATTGTTGTTGCACATTTGTTGTGTCAAAATAATGTCAGTGTATTGCATGCTAAAGAACGCATCCACTTCAATGCTGTGAAACTCATTCCACCCTTCCCCTCCTTTTTATCTTGGTTGTCATTTGTCTGTAATAGACATTAACAGGGTGTTCAGCATGCCATGTGGAACACTTGTAGGCAATGACATGTTAAACAAATTCCATTTTAATGCTAATAATCTTTCAGCAAACCTCTGGACTTGGGGATAGGGCATTTATGTAAATAATTAATACTGGTTAAGTTCCCAGTCATGCAAGCTGTCTCATGTATGCAGCATGGATGTTCCTCACATAGGAAAAGATAAACAACTTTTTTTTCCAGGTGACTGCTTTCTAGAAGTAGCAAGAAGAGGTCTCCACACCCAACATATGCACCTTAGGACCATGATTGATGCCATGGGGTTCTCCAACATTTGTGCACTGCAGGCCCCTTAGTGAAGCTACCAAGGGCTGTGGCAAGTGGGGCCCATTGCTGTTGAGCAGGTTTGCTGCCTGCCTTTGCAAATGCCAGTGGAATAGCAACTCAGTCTTTTGTAATGACAGCCTACACAGTGTTGAAGATCTTCAGTATCTTTTTGATTGCCCACTTACTATTATTGAAAGGCATAAATTCCTGACCCCCCTTTTGGTTGGGAAAATTCATTGGGACTTTTGTACGAAGTTGTCCTATATATTAGCAAATCCTAATCCAACTATAATTTTGCGGGTGGCAAATTTGGCACATGCCCTGATGGCGCAGAGACGTTCAGTCAACTTTCATATATTGTGATTTTATATTATTTATTTATGCTTGATTTGTTTTATTGTGTTTGATAGTCAGATTGTAAATTGTCTGAAATTGCTTTTTATTTATTGTTTTTTAACTTTGTTATGACCTATGGTCAAGACAATAAAATATAATAACTGACTTGTAATGACATTGATTATAAGCTAAAAAGACTGAACTCTTTAAATCTCTTACTTTTTCCAGCTCTTGGTTCATTCTTTCAGTTATCTCTTCAACTTCTCCAATTTTCCAGTGTTCTTTAACAAAATAATAATAATAAAAAATGGTATCTGTAACCTAAAGGGAGGATATGCAAGATTGACGTAGTCTCACATTTTTATTTATGAAAGCCATGTACTGGAGAATTCCAGTGACTCTGCCCCTCCCCCCCCAACCTATGGGACCCTATTCAGTTGCAGTCTGCACATGCATGGATACTAATTAGGGGTGGGAATATCAGATCTCGGCTGTCACCCGCACTAGGCCCCTGTTCCCCCTTCACTGCCTCCCACTCGCTAGGGAGATAATAGACCAATGGGGGCCAAGGAAGAGTGGTGAAAGTCAGGGAAGGGAAGTGGGGGCCTAGCAGGGACTAATGCTGGGGTGCATAAGGGGGTGGAAGCCTAGTGGGAGCTCATGGGTAGAGTACCCCCTCTCCAGAGGGGTCCAACAATTTTAAGAAAAGTAAAAACAACTGGGCATTCTCGGAAGGACCAAATGGACACTTCTAAGCATGCTCAGACATTTCCAAATGGTTGTCACAGAAGATGCTGCTAGTGCTTTCTTGGAAAGGTTCGAGCATGCTCAGAATGGACCATTTTTTCTCCTTTTAAAAAACGTTTAAAATTCACTGGACCCCTTCTGCAGGGTGAATACCCCTGAGCCCCCACTAGGCCTCTAGCCCCTTTTCCAGGCCCCTCCCTCCAGCTCCATATGGCTTAGGGCTGAAACCTGGTCCTCGGTGTCCCTTGGAAAACCTGAGTTTCACAGTACTCAACTTCAGTTTCCGAGTTATGAAGTTTAGAGGAATGGCTTCCAAAACTTCGGAACTCAGAAAATCATTGGCCAAGTACAGGAAAGGGTGTTGGAGGCTAGTGTACAGCCCGTGCTCTCCCTTCCCTGAACCCTGATGGTCAGGGAGAGAATAGGCCCGAGGGAGCCAGGAAAGGGGGGTGGGGCCTAGTGTGGGCTCAGGAGTGGGGTGCTAAGGGGATGGGGGCCTAGTGGGGGCTGAGGGCATAGAGTACTCACCCTCTGGATGGGTTCCAGCAATGTGTGGCTTTTCCAGTCCAGGTAAGTTTAAAAAAAAATGTTGGACATGCTCGGAAGAACCGAATGGACCCTTCTGAGCATGCTCAGACCATTCCAAGATGGTGCTAGCAACATCAGCACGCTGAGGGCACCATCTTGGAAAGGTCTGAGGGGCATTTGACCCTTCTGAGCATGCCCAGCTTTTTTTGCTTTTTTAAAACTTACCCAGTCCAGAGAAGCCACACATTGATAGAGCCCCTCCAGAGGATGGAGTACTCTACCCCCTTAGCCCCTACTAGGCCTGCACCCCATCTTTCTTAGCCCATTTCCTCCACCCACAGGCTCCCTCACCTCTGGTCTCCTCTTTGGCCCCCACCCTTGGAAACTACTCTGAGTATTCGGCTGAGTGTCCACAGACCAGCTCAAGCACTCGACTGAATATTTGTGAGTAGTTTTCTGACTACTCGATTCAACCCTACTCTGGCCCAATCCTCACCCTCCTCCCTTTGGAATTCATGAATATTCTCTGAGGGTGTTCAAACCAGCCCGAACATTCAGGACCAGTCCTCAGACCCTCAGAAATATTTGTGATTTTTTTTTTTTTACTATTTAGTGCAACCCTAATGGATAGAGCCCTCCAGTACAAGTCTTGTTAGTTTTAGACACTGGAGCGTTGAAATCACAATGCAAACTTTATAGAATGTTGCAATACCACCCTGAAAACTGAAGTTTCTTGGGTGAAATTAGGATTTGCTAATATATAGGACAACTTCGTACAAAAGTCCCAATGAATTTTCCCAACCAAAAGGGGTGTCCCCCCTTCCACCAGCGCAGCCTGGACTCGGGGAGGGTTTGTTTTTTAAAAACTTTTTTGCTGGGGTTTTAAGTTTTTACATTGCAACCATTTTTAAATGGCTGCAATGTAAAAAAATCCGGTACCCGGAATCCGGTAACCGGACCGGATTTACCGGGTCGAATCCGATAATGCCGGTACGCCTGGTACTGGCATTATCGGATACCGGATTTACCGGTTTTCCCGCCCCTACTACTCATAGATTCATAGGTAGCTGCAGATCTTGTCCGGCCCTACACTCATCTATTATTTTAAGCTTAGCCTATGGCAATATACCTTACCTGTGGCTCACCTTGAAATATTCAGCTAGCGCAGAATGTAACTGGACTGTTTTTTAATAGCATAGACTGGAGTAGATCTAGCGCATCTGTCTTCCATACTTTGCAATGGCTATCATTCACTTCCAATGGAAAGTCAAAGTACTATATTACTTACTTTTCATTTATTTGAGAAAACGTCTCCCCTTACCTTTCCATCCCCAGACAATTTGGTTGCACAATAATGCTTCAGTTTAGTCACAATGGAAAGAGGAGATGTGGGGGGGGGAGAGATATTTTGAAGGCCACGTTCTCATTTTGGGAGATATCCTCTCAGTAGTAATGTATATTTATTTATTTATTTATTTTATTTTTAAAATTTGTTACCCCACCCCTCCTGCCACACACACCTCAGGGCGGCTTACAATCATTAAAAACAATTAAAATAAATAATAAAAGGAGGAAACAGAGTAACACTTCCCCCCAATAACCCCCCCACTACCCATCTCCCCCGCAGGGCCGGCCCCAGGGTTTGTGAGGCCATGTGCGAAGTCTTAGTGCGGGGCCTAATTTGCATTATTAGGCCCCACCTAATTATGGAAATGTATAAATTTACATAAAACTTACTCCCTCTGGACAGGAAGGATTCCCATTCTCCACCACTCTGAGCAACCATGGAGAAGCACAGCCTCCCAGTGCTTCCCCCACCTCCCAAGCTCAGTGTCTTCCACCACTCCCCAGGAGTGGTTGTCCCCCCAACCTGAAAGAAGACACGTGACACCATTTGGGATTAAGAAAGGCCACACCAAACTTTATTAGCCTTGTCGTGGGGAGGGGGCTATACCCCTCCAGGTCCTGCCAACCTAACTATAACTTATAACTTGGGTAGAGTAAACTTAAGGCGGTCTGATGTCCCTCAGTACCGCAACAATGTTAACTATAGCTGCTGCAATGTCACCCTGTCGGGCCGCCCCCGGCCGGATCAGGAGGCCATTCCTACCATGACCC
>QEPC01007587.1:1816219-1831945 GCA_003113815.1 Sphenodon punctatus
TCAACTCAAGCTCAACATGGCCAAGACCGAACTCCTCATTTTTCCTCCCTCCTCTTCCTCTCCCTCTAACCTGCCCATCTGCATCAATGGAGTCACCATCCATCCTGTTCTCCAAGCCCGTAGCTTGGGCTTCATCTTTGACACACACCTCTCTTTTAAACCTTACATTGACTCTGTTGCCAATGCTGCCGATTCGCCCTCCATAACATTGCTCCAATCCGCCCCTTTCTCTCTACCTCCTCGGCCAAAACCCTTGTTCATGCCATGGTTATCTCTCACCTCGACTACTGCAACCTCCTCTTTGCTGGCCTCCCTCGTTCTCACCTGTCCCCCCTAATTGCAATCCAAAACTCTGCTGCCAAGGTCATTCACTCTGCCCGTCGCTTCGACCATGTGCAGCCTCTCCTATTCTGTCTTCACTGGCTCCCACTTCCTGAACATATCCTGTTTAAACTCCTGGTTTTCACATTCAAATTGCTACACGACCAAGCTCCCCCTTACCTCTCGGACCTAATCTCCCTATGCACTTCTGCACGTGCTCTCCGATATTCCTCTGTCCCCTCCCTCACTCTCTCTAGTTTCTCCTGCTCACCTAATCGCCTTTGACCCTTCTCCCTTGCTGCCCCCATGCCTGGAATGCCCTTCCTGCCCACGTCCGCCTTGGCCTCTCCCTCCGCTCCTTCAAATCCCTCCTCAAGACCCACCTGTGCCTTTCCCAATCCTTTTTACATGGTCCTCTCCCAGCCATGAACACGTAGGCTTCTGTGTGTTCATGCGTGGGGAAGCCCCGTGTGAATGATGCGGTGCATGTGCCCATGGTGAGTGGGGGTACGTGCGCACCCACCTAACACGCATCCCCACTAACCCCCACTCATCCCCAGACAAGGAGCAACTGGGGGAAATGGTGGTTACTATGTGGGTGTGGATGAGTGGTGGGTAAGAGGGGATGCATGTGCAGTCGTGTGCATGCCCCATCCATGCACTGGCATGCCCACGGACTCCTCACCCGGCAGAGCCATGTAAAAATATCATGTGAGGCGCCACTAGAAGAAGAACAGAAGGTTGCTACCTTGTAAACAAGGTTCTTTGAGATGGTTCAAAACATTCTCACACAACCCACCTTTCCAGCCCGGCATGGAATTATTTTCTTATATTCCTAGAAAGTGTTGGAAGCAACTGTCATTCTGAGGGGTAGAGTGCTTTTTATACTAGAGGAGCTCGAGACCATAATGTGGTCTATTATTTGAATAGGGTGAGCATGTACAACCATGTTGTGAGTATGTTAGATGCCATCTCAAAGAACCTTCTTTAGAAGGTAGCAACCTTGTGATCAGCACATGGGGAGGAGCTGTTTGTAAACAAACAGCATTATCTGCCAGTCTGATCGGTCCAGCTGCTGCTGCTGCTGCTGCTGCAGTGCTACTAGGAGGGAGAGGCAGGTGAGGGATGGGGTTTGGAGCCAGGGAGGGGAGGAAGAAGAACTTATTGGGGGAGAAGCTGACTGCAGCCTGCTGCACAGCCAGGATAGTGCAGGGCCCCAGCTGGCAGCGGGACCATGTGCGGCCACACATGTGGTTCATGCCTGAGGCTGGCCCTGCTCCTCTGCAAAACATCTGGTGGAACAGCCAGGTCTTACAAATTCTCCAAAAAGAGGAAAGATCCGGGGTCAGCCTGGCCTTTACCGGAAGAGAGATCCACAGGCACAGTGCGGCCACCAAGAATACCCTTCCCTGCATGGCCCCTCAAAAAACTTGGGGGACCTTGAGCAGGGCACTCCCGGATGACTGCAGGGGCCGATTCAGGACCCAGGGAGTGAGGCAATCTTGCAGAGAGGCAGGGTCATATGAGTCCTTGTAGATGGATTTTTTATTCACTCTATGAATGGGGAATGTGGTGCATTGGGTCCTCTTCTGGGGGAGATTCTCATCATATAAATTAGCTCCCCTCTAAAACATAGTGTTTCCAGATACCACAGTTTTAGCTGTATTATAAATTTGTGTCACAATAATTACCGATCAGTATATTAGATTCCCCAAGATGCAGTCTCTTGGTATACTTCATTTTTGATGCATCTGTTGTATATTTTTGCACTATTGAGTCTAACCTTGTTCAGTAAATGTAAGACTTTGTCTCACAAGTATTGACTTCAAGGATATAATGTAGACAGGGTACTGTATTTTCATGCTTTTTTTGTATGGTAATTTCTCTTTAAAACTATTTATTTTAGGATAATTTGTTTGTTTTTTTCCTGACTGTAACTCTCTAAGGTGATGGCACGTAAAGGCTGATGCAAGTTGATATTGACTAGCTTTCTTCTGACGACAGTAAAAACAATACATTTTTAATGTGTTTACATTGCCACGATAACACTGAACTGAGAACTCTCTGTGCAGTCAGGTGCATTGCAGGAAAATGCCATACATCCTGTTCACAGTGGAATTAGGAACAATTTGGAATGGTTTGTATGTAGCTGAGTAAATCCGTTGCCACCGTTCATTATTTTCTGCACTATAAAATGGTCGTTGTGCTTTATATATTTGCATGTGTGGGTATTATACATGGCACTCTATGATCAATACGTAAAGAAATAGTTGAGGTTTTTTAACACTAGGTCTGTGTCAAAAATATTTCATTATTTTTGCATTGGGCCTAAGTAACTGTGTCAGGGAAGAGCCACAATGAACTGATATTCTTTGAGAGGCTAAGATGGCCAATGGACCAAACCCAAGACAGCTAACACAGGAAGTTAAAGTGTTTGAGGCATGACTTCAGCTATAAAAGAGAGTAGCCAAGCTAGAGGGAGCAGAAGTTGTCAGGACACAGAAGGAAGTACATCTCTGCAGGAGCTGCCAGAAGAGCTGAAGGAAGCTATGGAGACTTGCCACTGATGAGCCTGGATTGTGAGGTAGATGTGAGCTGGCCAGATGAAAGCTGCCTGGCTAGACTTTGCTTATGCTATACATTGGAGCTGATGTTCTAAGACTAGCCAGGGGTCTGATTCCTGGCCTGAGGGAAATATTATGCTAATAAACTGATATGCTAATTCCCAAGACTGACTGGGTGCTCTGGGCCTGATTCTGCCTACACTTCCCCATGATGAAGTGGGACCTCTGCTATAGTAACCTTAAATTAGTTTAAATTAAAAAGAAAAACACAGAGAGAATGAATTAAAAACAAACTTTATGGTACAAATTTAACTTCAAACCTATCTAACTGTTAAAATAGTTGAATGTATAAAGGCTACATTTATATATTTTCAGAGTCTTTCCTAGGATTCCTTTCCTGAACACATACATTCTGCTTCCTCGCTCCTGACTCAAATCCCTCCTAAAAACCTATCTTTTCATCAGGTTTTCCCTAGCTTCTCCCTTCCCACAGACTGTTCACAGACGATCCTCCTAATAGTCCTATCTTTCTGGGGCTATCTTCTCCCCTGTAACTAAGCTAGCTAAGCATGCACACCTGAGACTTCTCAACTTCATTAACATATACCTGTCTCTCCCTAGGCACCTCTTCTTTTTTCTCCCTCCTTGTGTCCATTGTAAATCCCTTGGCAAAGGAATTCATCTGCAATTCGTTAATATTGTTCAGTGCCAGGCATACTGTTGGTGCAATAATTAATAATAATAAATAAATAATAATTTTAAGAAACTGACATGTTTTAAGAAATGCCACATAAGTTTATCCACTGAAACACAAAACTGACTCTAATACATTTTAGTGTTTTTTTCTTCTTTATGAAAACTACATCACATAGGATGATTAAATGGATGCAGAATTCTTAATTTCTTCCTCATTTAAGAATAGATTAAATTTGAAGACAAACAAGTTACTTGAAAAAAAATATTTGCATCTACTTAACTACATACTCACATTTACCCCCTGCTGTAGGTCCCAAAAACGAGGGGAGGAGCGAGCCCACATATTTATTTCACGAATATCCCCCACACCAGATCCCCCAAGGGGAACCAGACAACACACTCCCCCACACATAGTCTCCAGAGAGGGGGTGGCCCATAATCAACCCCTGAGTCCATCTTTGGGTCCAGCCCCTGGCCCAGCATACTCCAAGGTCCACTGCCACTCGCTCCAACACTCCACGCCCTCACCACACCAGTGCTACCTCCTCTGCTTGGGTTGAACTTTGGATGCCTGTTGTTCAGTTAACTGCCAACAGGGGTCCTTGGTGAGCAAACGGATCCATTCAATCCTGAAGGCACCTGATGGATGCCGAGAATGCTCCTCTCCTCAGCCGGCTATGCAAACTTGACTCAGAAAGGCCTCTCTACTGGATGCTGGTCTTCTTGAGCAGACACACTGTCCTCAAGAGCTCTTTCTTGATCACTGTTCCTAGAGCAAGACGTAGGTTTCCTCTGAAGTATTGTGTTCCTGAAACTTGTACAGCAGATACAGCTCTTCCTCACCGATATAACTGTTGTCCTCAAAAATCCTAAGTGGCCACCTCCTGACCCACCCAGATGAGCAATTTAAACAATGGATAGCTCAAGGACAACTCACCAGACTCTGAAGCTCCTACACCAGAAATTGGCCTTTGCCAAAGTTTCTTGCTCTCATCCATCAAATGTTTATCAAAATGCAACAAAGAGAAAACTGAAGCAACTCTACCAAACAAGCAGACCTCATGATAAACACCTCTTTCCATTATAATAAAATTCTCTCTAGGATTATTATTCCCCCAGCCACAACAGAAAAATACAAATCCCCTTTTTGACATGTCTGCAAGTCTCACTGTCAACCATTTCAAGGGCTCTAGTAGGTCATGATGACCCCAAATATAACCCTGGCTTACATGTTTCTTAAGTTTGCCCATTTCAGGGCTATTGTCTGCAGCCATGTCTCCTAACATTCTCACAACACCCACCTTTCAGCACCGCATGGAATTTTCTTATATTCCTAGAAAGGGTTGGAAGGAACTGTAATTCTGAGGGGGAGAACATTTTTTATACTAGAGGAGCTCGAGACCATCACGTGGTCTATTCTTTGAATAGGGTGAGCATGTACGACCCAGTTGTGAGAATGTTAGGACCATCTCAAAGAACCTTCTTTACAAGGCAACAACCTTCTGATCACTCAAATGGGGAGGAATTTGTTTACAAACAGCTTTATCTCCCAGTCCCATAGGTGTCCAGTGTTCCTGCTGCTGCTGCTGCTGCTGCTGCAGATCTACTAGCAGGCAGAGGCAGGTGAGTTATGGGGACTCCCCCATGATGTGGGGGTACCCTGCACCCAGGCCTTCTCCAGACCAACCCAGGTGCAGGGCTGTCCCTGCAGCAGCAGACCCTGGGACCTAGAGGCCTGGCTTTATGCCTGGTTCACTCAATGGACGCTATGCCCAGGATGGACTCTCAGAACCTCTGTCTATCATCTTTGAGAACTGTTAGAGAATAGGTCAGCTGCCGGAAGTCTTGAGACAGGTAAATTTCCCTATCTTCAAAAATGGAAAAAAGCAAGTTCCAGGAAACTATAGACTGGTCAGCCTGACATCAATACCTGGAAAGTTAATACAACAGATTATAAAGCAGTCGATCTGTAAGCATCTAGAAAACTATGCAGTGATTATTAGAACTCATGATTGATTTGTCAAGAATATGTCATCTTATACCCTTTTTTAATTTAGTTACTAGTTTAGTGGATCATGGATGTAATATATCTTGGTTTCAGCAAAGCATTTGACAGAGTCCCTCATAATATCCTTACTGACTAGCTGATAAAATGTGGGCTAGATGATAATACCATTAGGTAGATTTACAAATGGTTAAAGAACTGTATTCAAAGAGTCCTCATGAATGGCTCCTCCTCAATCTGGAGAGAAATGTTAAGCAGGGTACCACAGGACTCTGTCCTGGGCCCAGTACTGTTCAATGTCTTTATTAATGACTTGGGGTATTTTCAGACGTTATGAGATCACAGTCAAACACAGTCAATTCCCTGTGGTGGCTGCGATCACTGAACGTCTGTTGGGGGGAATGGATGTTCCCCCCCAGATGTTACCATGGCGGAGAATCACTTTCGCCACACGAACGGCCAAAACAGCTGGGCCGGCTGCGATCGTGTGGTGAAGGCAATTCCCTGCCATGATGAACCTCGCCGTCACTTCTGGACAGCGGCCACGGCCCGGAATCCCCGCAGGGATTCCGGCCCTTGGCCAAATTGGGCGAGCGCTGCGGCTGCATTGGCCGCAGCGGCCGCCCGTCTCCCCAGAGGGCGGGCGGTGGGGAGCGTGGAGGGGGCGGGGCTGTGCGGCCACACACCCTCCCCGATTCCCCGCCAGGATCCCCCGGCACGTCTGTTAGGGTGTGACGGGTTCATCCCGGCATGGGATGAATTTATTGTTTTTGTGATGGGGCCAATCAGCTCCGTCACGTTTGAAAATATTCTTGGATGAAGGAGTAGATGGAATGCTTATTAAATTTTCAGATGACACAAAACTGGAAGAGATAGCGAACACCTTGACCTTGATAAACTGTGAAACTGGGCTGAAACTAACAAAATGAAGTTCAACAGAAATAAATGTAAAGTTCTACATATAGGTAAGAAAAATCTAATATACAAATACAGGATTTTTTTATTTATTAATTTATATAACATTTTTATCCCATCCCTCCTGCCAGATGAGGGTTACCTGGCTTAGTAGCAATAAGTGTGAAAATGATCTGGGGATTGTAGTTGATTACAAACTTAATATGAGTCTGTACTTAGATGCAGCCACAAAAAAGGCTAATGCATGGAGGATATGGCATGGATATGCTTTTGGATCCCTTGCTGCACCTGGAATACCAGGTGATGGCAGTGACCAGCAGCACTTTTCACGAATGGCAGAATCTCTGCACGCTCTAGCGGAACTGGTGTTGGAGGTAGTATTGCGGTCCCCAAGACATTAGTCTTGGGGGACTTCAATATTCATGCCAACACCAGCCTGAGAGGGGCAGAGTATGAGTTCATGGCAACCATGGGTCTGTCTCAAGTGGTCATTTGCCCAACGCATGATGAAGGGCATACCTTGGACCTGATTTTTTGCACCAGCCTTGAGTCTGGTGATCCATTGGTGGGGGAGGTGTCAGCTGATCATTGCCTCCTATGGACCTGTCTCCCGGTGCATGTCTGCCCCCAAAGAGGTGAAGAACCAGTTTGATTGGTCCGTCCCTGGACACTAATGAAGCCAGAGAGGTTCTGGAATGCTCTAGGGGAGTTACCCTCTGATCTTGACAACCACTCACTTGATGACCTCATTGCTTTTTGGAACATCTTGCTGACTGAGGACATCGACCAGACAGCTCCTCGGTGTCTGCTCCCTAAGTTTCAGCACCTCAGACCTCCTTGATTTAATGAGGAGCTGTGGCAGCTGAAGCAGGAATGGCAGTGGTTAGATCATTGGTGGCGCAGCTCCCGTGCTGAAGCCGATAGATTGCATCATAGAGCTAGTTTGCGAGTCTATGCCGTGACTACACGGGCAGTAAGCAAGGGGTACTTTGTTGCCCTCAAAGCATCCGCAAAGTCTCGTCCAGATGACATTTTTCAGGTGGTGAGGGGGTTGTTCGGTCTGGCCTCCCTCCACCTTGAACTGGAATCTTCTAGTGTCCTCTGTGACATGTTTGTTGATTACTTTGTGGATAAAATTGTTCATATTCACCATGACTTCAACACCACACTTATTTTGATAGGAGAACCAGAGGTTATGGAAGTCCTGCTGTGTCCAATTTTATGGCATTAGTTTTGTTGGGTATCTCCCACTGATTCAGATGATATTCTTGGGGAGATCAAAGCCTGGAGTGCACTCAGGTACTCAGGGATCATTTTTCATCTCCCTGAGACCTCTTGTGTGAAGTTCCGCAAGGTTCTATTCTGTCCCCTCTCCTGTTCAACGTGTATATGGAGCCACTTGGCGAGATTGTGATAAAGTTTGGTGTTCAGTGTCATCAATATGCTGATAACACCCAATTCTACCTCTCGTTTCCATCAAACCAGACCTGGCAGTCTCAGTGTTCACTCGGTGTCTGGAGGCTGTGGGGGACTGGTTGAGGGTGAGCTGACTCTGAGGCTGAATCCTGACAAGATGGAGGTGATGCTAGTGGGGAGAGTGGGGAGGTTGCCATCCTCCATCTTTGATAGGGTTCACCCCCACCACTAGTCCCCCAGGTTCACAGTCTGGGTGTGCTCCTCGATTCCCAGCTTGGCCTGGATGCCCAGGTGGAGGCTGTGGCAAGGAGTACATGTCGCCAGTTACATCAGGTGCAGTGAATATGGCCATTTGTCTCAAACTCTGACCTGGACACTATCATCCATGCTTTCATCACCTCAAGACTGGACTATTGTAACACACTCTACATGGGGTTACACTTGCCAAGCCAAGCACACGCACCTGACACTTCGCATCCGCTTGAATGTTTGTTTGTCTTCTCCCCTGTCTATCCCACTGTCCCCTCTCCCTGTCTCCCCCCCCCTTTTTTGTCATTAAGATTGTAAGCCACCGGCAGGGACTGCATCTAATTCTATGTTCTGTACAGCACCGGGTCACACATCTGACACTATATAAATATTTATAATAATAATAATAATAATAATTAATAATGGGTTACTGGGAGCACATTGCACCAGTGTTCCTTTTTCTGCACTGGCTGCCTATAGTCATTTGATCTCAATTCAAGATGTTGGTGCTTACCTAAAAAGTCCTATATGGTCTAGGACCCACCTATCTATGGGACCACCTCATTCCCCAGTCTCTGGATTGGCTCCTGAAGTTGACTGGGAGTGCCTTACTCAAAGTCCCCTGGGTATCCCAGGCCGCAACTATGGAGAGGGTGTTCTCGGTGGTCACAGCAAGGTTGTGGAACTCCCTCCCAGTGGAGGCCTGGGTAGCCCCAAACCTCTCTTCTTTTCACTGGCAATGCAAGACCTTGTTGTTCCACCAGGCTTTTGGTGAGGGAGATGGGTGAAGCATGGGGGGACTAGGTTAGAGTGGGAAGTGTTTTTTGTTGTATTTTTATTTGATGTGTTTTATTCATATCTCAGTATGAATTGAATGTTTTATTATATATTTATATTATATTGGTATATTTTTATTGTATTTTTATGCTTTTTAGCCATCCCGAGCTGCTTTAGCAGGAGGGGTGGAATATATGTTTATTTAACTAAATAAATAATTGAAATAAGCTACATCTGCTGAGGAGTCTTCAGCCTTTTCTTTCTGATTCAGATACGACCGCTGTCATCCAAGCTTTCATCGCCTCGAGGCTAGACTACTGCAATGCGCTCTACATGGTGTTGCCCTTGATGTCTCTTCAGAAGCTGAAGCTGGTGCAGAATGCATCAGCCTGGCTCCTTTTGGGGATGGACCACAGGGAGCACATTACACTGGTGCTCCAAAGTCTGAACTGGTTGCCTGTAGTCTTCTTACAGGTACAATTCATGGTGCTGATTTTTACCTTTAAAGTAGGGCTGTACTTCTGGGTACTCGGGCCAAATTCCAAAGTTCCTGGTAGTCAGTCTGAGTACTCAGCAGTACTTTGAATTTTTTTCAGAGGACCTGGAATTCAGAATTCTGTATATCAGAACTACTCAGAACTTTGGAACTCAGAATCATGGAAACTCGGATCTACTTGGTGCCAAAAAAGCCTCCATTGTGTGTGTCTGGGCACCTATGCAAAGCAAGCCCACTCCCCACATACCATTAACAAGAAAGAAACTTGAATGTATTCCCCTAGTGCCCCGACTGGTCACATCTTGGGAAAGTTCTTCAACTCACAGCCAAAGCACTAGCCAGAAAAGCAGGCAAGCAAGAGTGGGACAATCACTTAAGAAGACAACCCCACAAAAGTGCAATTGTGTGCAGAAATTTTTTAAAAAGCCAACAGTAGTGTATCCACAGCATGACCCACCATCAGTAGTGAGTGCACCCACTTTAAAAACATTATGACAACCAAGCAGTGTACAGAAAAGCAGGCTAGCAAGATTGGGACATTCACAATAACCCCACAAAATAGTGAAACTGGGTGCAGAAATCCCATCAAAAGCCAGCCAGCCCAGCAGACATATTATAACACCCACAAGAAAGAAACAAGACATTCACACCACACCACACCCCTCGAGGCACCCACTTATTTTTTTAAAAAAGACATGGCATTGGTACTGTTGCACTGGTGACTTGAACAGACCAAGCAAGGGTAAGTGGAGCCAGGCAGCGAGCTCCCTCTTGCCTCATGGTGGCAAGCAGCTGGCAGAACAGTAGAAGTTACAGTTAACTTACACTTTACAATGAGACTCTGCTGTGCCATGCAGCAGTCACAGCCTTGGCAAGAAAGAAGACAACACACCATCCCACAAACAGTGTGCAGCTTCATGGAGAAATTCCACTAAAAGCCAGCTAGCTCAGCAGACATAATTATTGTAACACCCACAAGAAAGAAACCAGACATTCACACACATGCACACACCCAGGACACCCACTTATTTTTAAAAAAAGGCATGGTATGGCATGATTGGTGTGGTCTGATGCTGGAAACTTGAACAGCCCAGGAAAGGGCCAGGCAGAGAGGTGGTCTTGTGGTGCCTGCCAAGCAGTGCTAACAGCAGTGGTACACACTTACTTTTTAAAAAAGACATGGCATTGACATGGTGTGTGGTGCTGGTTACTTGACCAGTCGAGGGAAGGAAAGCCATACAGAGAGATCTCTTTTCTCATGGTGCCAAGCACTGCAAACTGCAGTGGCACATGCTTATTCTTAAAACAAGTGGTGGCATTGATTGGTGTGGTGTGTGGTGCTGGTAAGTTGAACCGCCCAGACAAAGGGAAGTGGAGCCAGGCAGAGAGATTCCTCTACCTCATGGTGCTGCCAACGAAGTTTTCCAAAGACCAAGTTTCACCACTACTTTAAAGCCCTAAACAGTCTGGGTCCCACTTAGCTGAAAGACCGCCTCTCCTATCATGTCCCATTGCGGCCCCTACGGTGGGCCGGGAGCACCCTCTTGGAGGTTCCAGCCACCGTTACTCCTCTCCATAGGATGGAGGTTCACATGAGGTTGTTCTCAGTTGCTTTCCTGGTTTTATGGAACTCCCTTCCCCAGGAGGTTCGCTTGAGCCCAAGCCTAAGCATCTTCCAGATGCAGTGTAACACATTTTTATTTGAAAAAGCATTTGGCAGGTGGGGATAAGGGTTTTGGGGTGGGGGTGGGGGGGTGGGGTTTTTAATGGCAGAGTGGGGGTGGGGGTCTTTTGGGGTTACACCTGTATTTTCATGTTTGTATTTGTTATGTTTTTATACATTTTTATATGCTATGTTTATATTTGATCTTGTATGCTGTTTTGAGCCTCTTGGAGGGATGGGTGGGATAGAAGTTTAAATAAATAAATAAATAAATAAAATACATTTTAGCTACATTAACAGAAACATTGTTTCCAAATGACAAGATGTAATAGTTCCACTCGATTCTGCACTGGCCAGACCTCATCTGGAGTAATGTGTCCAGTTCTGGGAACCACAGATTAAGAAGAATATTGACAAAATTAAACTGGTTCAAAAGAGGGCAACAAAGATGGTCTGGGGTCTGGAAACCAAGTTCTATGAGGAAAGGTTAAAGATGCTGGGTATATATAGCCTAGAGAAAAGAAGACTAAGGGGAGACATGATAGCAGTCTTCCACTGTCTGAAGCGCTGTCACAGAGAGGATGGCAAAGACTTGTTCTCTCTTGCCCCTGAAGCAAGTCTAGAAATAATGGGCTGAAATGACAAGAAAGCAGATTTTGACTGAAGATTAGGAAGAACACCCTAATGGTAAGAACAGGAGAACATTTGCTTTGGGAAGTGGCGTGCTCTCCTTCTCTGGAGATTTTCAACCAGGGACTAGACAGCCATCTGTCAGGGGTGATGTATCTGAGGATTTCCTGCATTGAGAAGGGTGTTGGACTAGATGACCTCTGCTGTTCCTCCATGATTCAATGTATTGGGACTGAAACTTGCTCTGGGTTAATCTAATCACAGAACACCATTGCTACTTGACAGAATGCAATCCTTGCAAGTTAACTAATTGCATGGGGTAGCAAAGAACAAGTGATCATCAAGGAACACAAAGTGATAAGGATTCTTCACAACATCCCACAAATACTAAAGGAGTAATGTGTGAATCAGAACTAAGTCTGAGGCAAACCAAGTACTTGAACCTCATTCTTGCAAGCAATAGGCTAGCACATTAATCACTGGAACATCCATCCTCTACAAGAGCAATTGGTTACAGATTTATAAAAGGAAACCAACAGATTTCGAACCCAATGCATTGTTTCAAATTAAAGCAACTTATTGAAAGGAGGCACTGTAATTATATTGTGCAGGTCAGAGAGCCCTTTCTGGCAAGTGCAGAAGAAAGAATTTGATTGCAGCTTTAAGTCTGCCTTTCAGCAAGAAGGATGACTATTTGTACAGACAAATGCAATTTAATCTGATCCAGGAGATAGCAATAAAAAAGCAGTGCTCAGTTCCAGTAGGGGGAAAAATGGCTGCAGAAGCCCATTACAAAGTCATCTCAATTCCCTCCCTCCCGCACCTCTTTGACTTAGTTTCCAGGGATCAGACATCATTCTGTGCAGATTGTCTGGTACAAATTCTTCGTCTGAGGTACCAGCTTTTAATGCAGTCTTCTTCTGCTCATTGGAGACTTCAAGGTAATATTGTGGCAATCAACTTTCAGGAAATTTGAATATTCTTTAAAACTAAAAATGATCAGCATTTAAAATGCTGGCACATCAAGCCAAAGATTGTAAAAACTTATCTCAGATATTATTTGAGCAATCCCTTCTCATTCCGTTTCCTTTTATGCTTCTTCCCTTCACTTTTTTCTGTCCTCTGGCACCCAAATCTGTTTAATCAACCACTGTCTCCCTTTTCTTCCACTCTTGACATCTGTCTGTTGAAAAATGTAGATGGGCCTTCTGGTTTGAATATTTGCCATGCTGGATTTGCAGTGTACGTTGGTCAGGTATCCTCTGATGGGGAAAGAAATGGAACAAAAAAATAATCTGACAATTTCACCTGCTTCAAATCAGGTCTGATGAAGTGGATATGAACTGCTATTCAGTTCCTGCTTCAGTTCCAGAAACAAATATCAATTTTAGTTAGTTTGGACATTTGGTATTTTGGTTCATTTATTTCAACCTACTACTTATCATTTCTATAGCACTGCAGTACTTCACAGGTACAGATTTCTGGAGGCAGGCCCCGGCCCAGTGTGCTTACAATCTAAATTGGATAAGCATGAGTGGAGCACACAGGGAAAGACAGACAGACACACACACCTGTTTTTCACAGATGTGGAACTGAGGCTGAGAAGTTATGACTTGCCAAGGTCACCCAGTGAATTCATTGGCTAGGGTGGGATTCAAACCGTCTGTCTCCATACACCACACACACTGATATTTCAATTACTTCACTAAATTTGTTACTTTGTTTTGGCACTAATAGAGCAAATTTGCTGTGCTGAGTACTGAAGCAAAGTAACTAAAATAGCAAACTGACCAAAACAATTGAACTGAAATATCAAAATGACAGAAATAAGCAGATACACAAATATAAGTCCTGTGGTAAATAAATATTCAGGCATCTGGTCTGGTGGGCTATCTGAAAATGTGGATAATATTCACAGATACAAAAACAACTATTTATGTCATCTCTAGAAAGTGTGCATTAGCATGGCAAGCCTCCCTCAGAAGCCCAATGGCATTACTTAGGGGGTTATCAAGTGTTGGTGATTTCTTTGATGTCTGAGATGGTAATGCAAAGTGATATTTTGTCCTTCTGCAATGGAATACCTGAGGGTTACCATGGAGAGATCCATAGGAAAGTCACAGAAATCACCACCGTATGGAATCCCCCCCACCCCGGTCCCTCGTTGCGCGGGTGGGGGGGAGAGTTTATGGCCACAAACACACCCTTAGCTGGGGGAAAGGATGAGAAGCTGGCACTGTGGGATTTGAGCTGGGCCGGGAGGTTAGATTTCTCCCTGCCACTTTCTGGAGGGCAGGGGAGAGGAAGGAGGGTGCTGTTTTGCTCTCCTGATGCTTCCTGTGGGCAGGGGAGCAAGAATGTAGAGAGAGACAGGTGGGAATAGCCGAGCAGCTTTGTGTGCTCAGCTTTCCCCTCTTTGCAGCGGGGGAACTCTCACGAGAGTGAGTTTCTTGCCCTGCTATAAGCTTTGCTGCAAGGTTTGGAGCGGACCTTTGCAGCAGGTAGGTGAAGAAGCAGGAACTTCTTCTAGGTTTTTAGCTTAGTTAGGGTAGATGTTTTTGTTCGTGATGCCTCAGGGAAGGAATCTGAGGACAAGGAGTGGCCGCCCCTAAAGCCAGATAGCCTGAGAGGGGAGGCAGGGCTGGGGGCTTTTAAATGGAGGTCCCTATCTACAAGGGGTAGTAGGCCCATGGGAGCCCATGGGAGCCAGGCATGGTATGAGTCCCCGCTCCAGGGGTTGCTCAAGGGGGGATAGGGCTGATAGCATGTCCCACACAGAAGGAAATGACTTGAGGAAGCTAGGAGAGACTGTTAGGTCATTGCAGGCACACTTTGCAGTTTGTCGGCGCACCCAATGAGACACGGAGACATTATTTGGTTTAAAACTGGCCGCATTCTTTATTTTCAATAACTTGAGAGGCCGGTGGGGAAATTGCCCGGCAATTTCGGGTCCAGTATGCTAGCTAATGAATAACCTTAGAACTTGGCACTGGCGTGGATGTGCCCTCCAGCGTCAGTGCCGTTCAAACAGTTCCCCCTTCGACAACACGAAGGCTCTGGCTGAAAAACTGGGGGAACAAGCCCAACCATGGGCACGAGCCAGAAGGCAAGTGGCTTCCGGTCCGGTGGACAGCGCATGCCCTTTCCGGCCATTCCAAAACCACTCCTCCCAGGGTCATGACCCCAGCGAGTGCTGCGCCCCGCATCACGCTGGGTATCACCTCCCCATCTCTTAAGGAGATGTCTAATCCTATCCTACTTATTCCTATTTACCTACAATCACATACTGGACCCCTGCAGAATGCGACGTTTTATTCGACTTGTCTTCACGAAGTCATTCTTTTCCAATCATTGACTCAAAATTGCTTTCACTGATTTCCCTCATCTCTTCCAATTCACCCATGATAATGAAGCCAATTGAATTATTTCTCAACTTATATCAAATTAACAAAACCACCTATTATCCTACTCAGCACTGTCAAGGAGGCGAAACCGGCGATCCCATAATTGGGCTGATCGCCAAAATTCCTCCTTAGCCCCGCTAACGGCGACTAGTCTTTCGATCACAGTACTAGAGGGTGGGTTGGGTGGGGCTGACTCTCTGAGATTCTGGGGCCGAATGCAGGCTCTCCAACATCGTGGCCCCTCCCCGCCTGAAAGGGGCAGGGCCACGTTCAAAGCGTGGGTTCCACCACGCTCAATCTGCCCAGCAACAGGGCGTACCATTGATGAGCATGATAGCATGCTCAACAGCGCGGCTCAGATCCTTCTTCTCTGCCCACCCCCGTGCTCATTCCCTGTAGGGGGGGGCTTGACAAATACCCCGTCGCCGCCATTTCAGCAGCGAAGGGGACTTGTAGGCGCACCCAATGAGACACGGAGACATTATTTGGTTTAAAACTGGCCGCATTCTTTATTTTCAATAACTTGAGAGGCCGGTGGGGAAATTGCCCGGCAATTTCGGGTCCAGTATGCTAGCTAATGAATAACCTTA